>WSTO01000248.1:0-14475 GCA_019627685.1 Serendipita sp. 399 | reverse complement strand
AGAGAATGGGATGGTGTTTTTGATAAATTATTCTTATGGAGTAATATCCAAGAGCGCAGGCAACGCGGTAACTCGGTCTTCCCATTTTCAAGTATCTCGTACAATCCCTATTATCTTACTTGACGTCATTGGATCTTATTCATGATATCTTCTGAATCATTGGTACGACATGTGCTCTCTCCAACATTTTTCCATTTTTCCACATCCGCTTTTCGCATGTACAGTACGGGGTAGCTGCCCATTTTTGACTGCTCCAATCGAACGTTCTTGTGAACTCGACGTTAGTAAGCCGCTGAGTCAAATGTTTCGTATTCACTTCGACTCTGGTGACCAGGTGGTGCGACACCAAAAACACAGCAATTCAACCACTTACGCTCCCCCTCAACCATCGCCATATGCCACCAAAGGCTGCTAAAAATCAAACATCTCTTTCGAACTGGTTCAAAGGCCGGAGTGACGTGCAAAACGAAGATACTACCAATACCGACGATGACGGTGAAGGACGGACCCTTCCACCTCTTTCAGAGCCTGATTCTGACGTCGAAGAGGACGAAGGAAGGCCGGAACCTGGTCCTAGTAAGTCAAGAACATGCTATCTGCTTGGCTATCGATATTTTAGCGACTGACGGCAACTTTCTAGGCAGTGCCGGTAAAGGCAAAGGAAAACGGAAGCTTATCCTTGCCCCTGAGACCTCGAAGGGATCCAAAAAGCCCAAGATGAGCAAGTCGGCCGGTTCAGAACCCAAAAAGCGAAGCGCCGAAAAGACCAAGGCATCAAAGACTTCGTCGAAAAAGGCTATCACTTCGAAGGCTAAAGGGAAGAAGAAGAAGGATGAGAGTGAACAGGAAGACGTTGAAGAGGACGATGAGGGAGGAAGTGACACCGATATGCTCAATAAGGCGAAGACACATCCAAATGATCTCAAACTTCCGCCCTTGTCCGAAATTCCGGCCATATTCAAGGACATCGTGTCAAGGAATCCGAAGCTCAGAGACGTGGCCGAGTTACTCCAGCAGCATAAGGATAGAAACGGCGCTAATCGCAAGCTGCGTGTCGGCACAATGTGCAGCGGCACAGAGTCGCCACTCTTAGCTTTGCAGATGATAAGCGAGTCGATGGAATTGGACGAAAAAATGGAAGGAAAGAATTTAGAAGTGGAGCATATCTTCTCGTGCGAAATCGAACCTTATAAGCAGGCTTATATTGAGAGAAATTTTCGTCCTCCTATTCTCTTTCGGGATGTCACCGAGTTGGGAGGAAAAGAGGCGTGAGTACTACTCTTCCCCTATATTGCAAGCTGACCAAAACACTGAATAGTACCACTGCATATGGCGCATTAGTGCCCGTTCCCGGCAATATCGATATGCTGATCGCGGGTACTTCCTGCGTCGACTATTCGAATCTCAATATTCACCAAAAAGCTATCGACGAGGGTGGAGAGTCTGGGAACACATTTTACGGGATGCTGTCATATGTGAAGAATCACCGCCCACCAATCATTATATTAGAGAATGTCTGCTCTGCCCCATGGGATAAAATCTGTCGAGAGTTCGAGGATATTGGTTATCACGCCCGATGGCTACGACTCGATACCAAGGGATTTTACATCCCTCACACGCGTACAAGAGGGTATTTACTCGCTGTCGAAGCTCGACGGACAAAGCAAAGGGGTGCGACCGTCAATGTGAAGCAAATTCCCGATGATTGGATCGACGGTATGAAAACCTACATGCAGCGACCGGCTTCGTGTACTCTCGACGCGTTTCTGCTACCCACTGATGATCCACGGATTCACGAAGGCCGGCAGCGTCTAGCGATAGAGGCCAAGAACAGCGCTGAAAGGCGGAAAAAAGAGGTCGACTGGGCTCGATGCGAGCAAAGGCATGCCCGCGCAAGGGCTGAGGAAGCACTAGGAAATAAACGTCCACTAACGAAATGGGAGGAAGGTGCGCATAACGCAGGCTTTCATGGTTCCTTCAGAGCTCATCTTGTTTGTAAGGTGGGACATATTGCTTCCTTGACCATATTTGGGAAGATTGGTGCAGCGAGGCCGTGCATAGGGTCAAAGATCTGATGGATATCTCGCATTTGAGGGCTGCAAGAAGAGGAATAGATACGAGCTACAAAACGTACGTGTGTCTATGGGCCGCAATACTCTTTCTGACTGTCAAGGTTAGTACTGTATGGAACCTCTCGCAGAACGTAGATCGTCAGATAGGCTCTGGGAGATTAGGCATCGCTCCATGTTTAACGCCTACAATAATTGCCTACGTCACGAATCGCGGTGGACCCTTGGTCGGGGTAGAGGCCCTTGGGTTACAGGGTTTGCCTGTCGATCGTCTTCTTCTTACGAGGGAAACCCAAGATCAGCTAGCTGACCTCGCTGGAAACGCCATGTCAACCACTGTCGTTGGGTCGGCAATGATCCTTGCGCTCGTCCTCTCCTTACCTGTGCTAGAAAAAGCAATTGAGGAGCGGGAAGACCATGGTGACGAGGATCAGGTACAACCGGAGACCGAAACTGTCGTCAACCGTCTCCCGTTCGCGAATTCATTGGAGAATCGCATATCTGGCTTAGATAAGCTTCAGCTTCGCCCTTTACATCTAGAAGCCATCAGTAATACCTCTTGGACCGCCTTGCTGCGAGAATCCGTAGAAAGTAAGCGATGGTGCCGTTGTGAAGGTAGATCGTCCATTTCGGAACGCCAAATGCTCGAGTGTCCCGAATGTCACACCACTTCCTGCATCAAATGCGGTCAGCGGCCAGAGCATCACTATCAGCCTGTTACCTTCGAGAAACCTCGGAGGCAACCCGTCGAATTTGCAGAGGAAGCGAAGAAGGCTCTTCCGATGGTCCTACGCTTGGATAACGCTCCAACGTTTGACGAGTTGGAGGACCTCAGTGGAAGAGCTGGCGAGATCGATCCCAACTTATGGCAGGAATGGAAGAAAGCGACATCACGCGCACTCAGTTCCCAGCTTACATTTGTCGACCTCAAACGACAGGATATCTGGGTGGCTGTTTACGAAGGCCCTAGTGCTCGGCTTGAACTCCATTTGCATCCAAAGAGGCCAGAATGGCGCTTATTTGCTCTTCCAGAGGCGTCTATGCACGCGAATAACCCAGTGCGACGCTTGCTTGCCTCTCCAATAGCTAGGTCACTTTGCAAAACGGGCCTACTAAGTGGTACTTGGGACTTGGCAGTTCCTGGTCGACATGATGTCAACCTCGTGATTGAAGGTGTGGAAGACGGCGCAGAAAGCTTGACAGACTCTTGGGAGAAGAGCCTTGGATTGTTGGATAGCAAGCTGAAAGATAAACTTGTTTGGCAAAAACTCAAGATTAGCACCGACACCCCCAAAACATCATCTCGTGTGTTCGATCGAGAGATTACTGGGGTCTATCACTATCTCCCTAGATGTGGCACGGCCTCCAACTCACTTCACAGACGCATTCTTGACTCTGATGGAAATGAGGTGGATTCTCAGGAGCCCGATCTTTATTTCTTCCTGGACCCGACAAGAACCCGAGAAGGCTCTTGGGACTACTTCGTTTTTTCCACGAGCACGAGGCGCTATGAACACGATGAATGTCGACCAATTATAGCGAGACTAGACACCAAGTGGAGGCAAAGTGACGAAAAGGAGACAAGGGCTGTCTGTAGCGTGGACTGGGTGTGGGTTTCGATGGACGATCTTCGTTGTGTGGTATGGGAATCCTTGATTTACTTCTTTCACGCTGACCTTGGTGTAGGCTACGCAGCCCGATTCATTGTACGGTGTTCTGTCGAACGAGGAGAAAATAATGATAGACGAGGACTCTTGCGCCAAAGCACAGGCGCTTTTGACTTGCTTGGTTTATCTTGGCAAGGCCCCGTCCTCTTTGTGGCCCTTTGATCGCTGGCTCGAGATTGACAAACTTCACGAACGCGAGTATCTCCGCCTCATGGCTTGGATGCTTCAAAGGATCCGGAATGTCTCTCATGACGCCCAGTGGAGGAGAGTCGATCTGTCAGAAAGTTTACAGAAACGGCAGTGTCACTGTGAGCGCTGTGCGCCAACCCGTCCTACTATTTTGTGGTACAAGCGGGAAAAAGGAAGGGGAAATGATATTCGGGCTATTGAAGATTCTCGACAAGCAGCCCCATTCGAACGAGCACTGAAAGCACGGCCAACCGCTTTCCAAATCCACGTGCAGTATTCCTCTGGTGATCAACACGGAAGAGTCGTGATCGGCATCAACCCCGCGACGCTCATTCATCAGGCTGCTTCACATCTCCCATCCCGGTCCTCTCCTGTTGAAGCCGCATGGCGGTTAGATACGTCTTATACTCCAGTTCCTCTTATCTCCAAGCCTCCCTTTGTCATCCCTAGCAATCGACATGACGAGCCTGCAAAACAGCCCAAAGGATTCAAATTGAGTCTGCGGCCAGAACAGCTTCGTTCATTGAAATGGATGCAACAACAAGAAGACACCTCCGAGCCATTTATAGAGGAGGAGATTTGTGAGGGTACTTCTGATCATCTGGGATGGAGGTTGGAAGGTCGCGCTAGGAAACCAGTGTCCGTTCTTGGTGGCGTTCTGGCTGACCAGGTTGGATATGGGAAGACTGCGATCATGCTGGGGCTCATTGCAACCCGGAATGCCAAAAGAGTTGCGAAAGAGAGCCAGGCCCCGCCTGGTAAAATCCTGGCGAAAGCAACTTGCGTCATCGTTCCAGCTCATCTTGTCCTTCAATGGAAAGGAGAAGTGACCAAGTTCATCAAGACGATTGGTGATAGTCCTCCGAAAGTCGTGACTCTGCATCAAGGGACAGACATTAATTCGACGACTATCGAGGATATCTTGGATGCGGACATCGTGATCGTTGCTTCTAGTATGCCAAATTCGGAGCACTACCTAGACAACCTTGGCTCTTTTGCAGGGGTCACTCTACCAAATAAGGCGGGCCGCTACTTCAATGCAAGGCTAGAGGAGGCACATAAGAAGCTCAGGAATCAGGTGGAGCTTCTTCAAAGGGAGGACGGCGTCAAAAAAGTTCACGACGTGATCAAGGATGCTCATGAAAATGGTATTGGGTGGCACTACCTGATTATATTATCGCTAATTTACACTAATGTAGTTGATCGTCAAGAGCATCTCGTTCAACTCAAGCGTCTCAAAGGTCGTGCATATGCGGAGGCCAATGAAGAAAGGAGCCGGATGCTCAAGAGCTCTTCAGCGGGCCAGGAGGGTAACGATAAGGATCTACCAGCGCTGAAAAAGCACACTCGTCGTAGCGAACCAGGAATCAAGTCCAAACGTACTACTGCGAGTTCTACCATCTCAAGTTCCACGACCGCTGCTGGACAATTCCTAAGGCCCATTCGAACGTTTATAGGTGTAAGCGTACCGTCTCTCAAAGAAGTGCTAGCCAGGGAGAGGGAGCGACTCAAGGCTGCGCAACGGCCGATTCTGAACGAGAAGAGTAGACGTGCATCCGCTCGGAAATCATTGATCATCGATTCCGATGACTCTGATGATGCAACTTCGGACCCATCTAGCGACAAATCCTGGTCTCGATCAAGCAATAGGGAAAGTGAGGATTATCAAGCTGACAGCGTAGAAGAAGACGACTCAGAAAGCGAGGAGCTGGAGCCCTCTTCCGAAGAAGACGTTCTCGTCATTTCGGATGAGGAATCCGATGTCCCACCAAAGAGAAAACCGGCCGTCAAGAGGGTTGTGAAGGTCCTGCCCCGCAGCGAGCCATCTAAACCAGGGCGAAAGCGGAAGAATATGGACAGCGACATCGAGGGCAAGGCCGTTGATGACGGCCCTCCCGCTAAGAAGGCTAAGATAATCAAACCCAAAAAGTCGCGAGCGACTATGGATCCTTGGAAACTCGGTGATAAGGCTATCCGAGATGACTGGACGCAGATGCGGTCCCCTCCGCTTGACATGTTCCACTTTCACCGATTGGTCATTGACGAATTCACCTATACCAAGAAGGAACACGTATCGCATGCCATTGTTACAAGATTGTCTGCGACTTGCCGCTGGGTAATGTCGGGTACACCGCCTACAAGCAATTTCGCTTCTGTAAAGGGAATCGCTCTTTTTCTTGGGATCCACCTCGGTGTCGACGACGACGCGGAAGGCTCTACTGAAGAAGTCAAGACGCGAATTCAAGATAAGACGGCAGCAGAGGCTTTCCATTCCTTCCGAGAGGTACGAAGTGCCCATTGGCATGCTGCGCGCCATGATACGGCTCAGCGCTTCCTTGACAGATTCGTGCGGCAGGTACGTACTCGCTCGTTATTTTTATGCTGCTCACGATGCCATTTTCCCCCAGAATCTGGCAGAGATCGACGACATCCCGTTAGAGGAACGCATCTGTGCAGTCACATTGACTGCGTCTGAACGAGCGCTCTATCTAGAACTGGAGCATTACCTACGTGCTCAAGAGTTAAAGATGAAAAAGACCGGGAAGTCGCAGAGCGATCGTGTCCGCCGCCTAAATAAGGCACTTGGAGAATCAAAGTACGTATTCGTGTGATCGATGGCTAGCTTTGTGAGCCTAACTAGCCATAGGACTCCGGAGGAAGCTCTTCTGAAGAGTGCCTCCCATTTCGATTGCCAAGTCGATGATGTGATCAACTCGACTAAAGCCTGTGATATAATTGTGGGCCAGCGTGAAAACGAGCGAGACGTCTGCAAGAGGGAGTTAAAGCGCAAGCTCATTAGAGCGTTCAAGATGCAGCGTCGCCTTGGTTCGACCAAGACTAGCAAAGATGCGACCGGACCATCTCACTTTCAACAGGCTTTGGATGAATGGCAACGTGGTGGAGATAAAGACCAGGACACTAAAGAGATTCTCACGCAACTTGTCGAGGAAGCACGTGATCCCAATGCAGTCGAAGAATCGGAATCAGGCTCGGAAGAGGAAACGGTGAACTTGAACAAGAAAGCAATCAAACGACCAGGAACTCAGAAACAAGGGGATGACTTAGATGAAACAGACCTAGCTTGGGAGCACCGAGAACTCGCACACGAGCTGCGGGCGTTGGCAAAGGAGCTGGGTGGTCGTGTACGATCCTTACGCTTCTTCCAATGCGTCCGCGCATTCCAGGGTGAAAAAGGAATGCTTATTACGTGTGTATCATGTGGACGTTCAGAACTTCCGCTTGAGGAGATTTCCATTTTGTCATCGTGCGGTCACTTTGGCTGCCACGGATGCGTTGCAGCTGCTGCAGCCAACGAGGCGTGCATCCAACAAGCCTTAGGTGGTTGCAAGGTTCCGGGTAGTTCATTGTTCATTGTACGGGCTGACAGCTTGGGACATGACAAGAAAGCGGATTCGGACGGTCGACACTGGGGGCAAAAGCTGGAGGACATCGTCAGTCTAATCAAGTAAGTCTTCTTGATGAGGTCTCTTTTGCTATCTGACATTTGATACCAGGTCACTCCCATCTGCGGACAGAGTCCTTCTGTTCGTCCAATTTCCCGATTTGACGTCCAAGGTCGCGCAAGCCTTGCAACATGGGGGCTTGGAGTATACAGAAATCAAAGGCTCGGCCATCGTGCAGTCTAGAGTGCTCCAAGACTTTCAAAGTCCAAAGTCAAAGTCGCGCATTCTTCTCCTGAATTTAGGAGATGAAAGCGCGAGTGGAGGGTACGTTTCATGCACTTACAATTTATTAAACTCATGCGACGTGTAGAAATCTCACCGTTGCCAACCACGCGATCTTTATCTCTCCTCTGTTGGCGAAGTCACAGTTCGAGTACACACAAGCAGAAACCCAAGCAATTGGACGTATTCGTCGATTTGGACAGGTCAAAACTGCCAACATTTACCGATTTGTGACGCGTAGCACCATTGACGAGGATATTTATACGCAGCGTGGGCAAAGTTTAGGTAACTTGACGCAAAAGATCCAGCTGCTTAGCTCTATCAAACCGCCTGACAAGACACGGTCAAATGAGACGCACGGATACGAGATGGACGTTGATTCTTTTTAGTCTCGAATGGCGAGATTGTAAGCAAGTAGTTTGATAATTTATGTAGCAATAAATCCATTGAAGAGCACAAGGCAGCGCTACAATCAGAATGCATATAAAAGGCTTCTCAAATTGAAAGTGGGAACAAAGGTAGCGCATTCTTGATACTTGTGCGCAAGGTCTCAGCGGTCAAGAGGTCGGCGACGATCTTTCGCCCGTAGGACACTTCGCTGCAAGGTGGCAATTGCAGGTTTGAGCTTGTCCAGATCACGAGATACGATAGCACTGGTAAGTGGTGGTCAGAAATTGTGTGAGCGAGTGGATAATGTACCTACGCCTCGAAATCCACGAGGAACTGAGCTTTGGCCGATAGCAGCGCAGGGGTTACCGGTATTTGCTCCAAAACAGTTGGAACCCATTGCTGCATGCTACTCGTCCATACCTGAGTGAGTAAACGGATTGTCGTGACCACACCACTCATCATCTCTAGCGCGAAATGATCCAGAAGTCCAACAAATAGGTTGCTGACTAGGACTGAGCCTTCTTTTTCTACCGTGTCTGAGATAGCTTTTGCGAAGAGTGGGAACGTGGCAGGCACTGGTGCATCCGGTGCTGCCTGAAGAGCATCATGTCCTAATATGGCCCGGATTAACCCAATAGATTGGAATGTAGTGTCGGTATTGTAGAGTTGTAGGGCCCCAATAAGGATGGAGAACGTTGTTGGGAAGGCGGGGGAGAGGAACAAAATATCTGGACATTGTTCAAGTAAAGGCGTCACAATGGAAAGATAGTCGTCGACCACTGTCCATAGGTTAGTGATCAGGTCATGCAAAAATCGATATGTATATACCATCCGAATGCAGACGAAGGGCGGACTGCGTAAAGATAGCCGAGCATTTTGCGGTACATAATTCGTAGGTTCGTTGGATCGCGGCCTTCAAAGGTAGATCGTCTTCGAGTCCGAATCTCTGAATGACCTTTCCTATAGCCCATAGATAGCTAGCGAGGCCTGTGTTTTCGAAGCGTGCCGTGAGACTCTCCAATACGCTAGGGATAAGGGGTAGCGCTGCACGATGGAAAATCTGGAGACCGAGACGCAATACGCGGGTGGAACGGTCACAGACATCCGGCAGGGCGCCGTATTGTGCAATTATATTACTCATCACGGCCCAGACCTCTGCAGCCGTATTCTCGCAGGCAGGGGGAAGTTCTTCCCCGAAGCTTCCAACGACGTCTAGCAATTGTTCCAGTTGTTCCAGACCCTCTGAAAAGTAAGGTTAGATACTACCTATAGGAAAGACATGACGTACCAATAATGACTTTTGCATGAGACGAACTCTGACCTTGCCCAGCTTGAATATTGGTAAATATATCTACAGCAAATTTTCGGAGAGTATTGGCCGCAACATCCCGAGGCATGGATGAAATGATCCACCCAATCGATTCGTATATTGCTAATTTGTCTTCTTGCATGAGCTTGAAACCAACGCTGGCAAGGAAGTCGTACAATTGCTCCAAATACGGGACCAAGTGCTGCGAATAGATCAGAAGGGAGAGGAGTGATGAGGATATCAACTCACTAAGCGGCAATCTTGGCAAAGATACTTCAAGGCATGACCTGCTGCAGATACAACCTCGAGATCACTATCCTGAAAGGAGCTTGTTATATAGTTTAATTGGGCAGGTATGTGTTCAGGGTGTTTTGCCACCCAGGGGGTGTAGCGGGAAAGCAGCATCAACGCTGCATAGCGCACTCGTGGATGGGCAGGAAGTCCGGGTAGTACCTCCATGATTTTGAGTATCTTGTCATTTTGTTGAGTCCAATCGATTTCGCCACCTAGGGCACGCATCGCGAACAACGGCGCCTCCACTTCCTGCCAAGCGACGACGCTTCCGCTCATTCCCCTCTCCAGTGCGTCTGTTAGAATACCGTATGTCCTATCAAGGACAAAATCGGCTCCTAATACATAGCAGCAATCTTTGAGAACGTCTCCAATGTCGTGGCGGAAGCTTCGAAAATCGTCCTGGTCTTGTGCAGTAGTCGAGACTGTATCCATGGGGAAATGAATATGCCCGATAAATGTACTTAAAACAGCTTCGTAGACTTTTGATATATCCGAAGGGATGGTACGTTGTTTGCCCAGAGATTGTCCCAAGCGGTACCAAAAATTGAACGTTAGCTGGGCGATGTCCAAGTCATCACTGGCAGCACATTGAGCAATCGCCTGGACCAAGGGGAGGAATGTATCGGTGTGGTGAACGATCAACATGCGATACGTTTCACCGGCTTCGCAGAAGATTTTACACCAGAGGCGAAGCCTATCGGGATCCTCCTTATCAGCTTCGAGTTGGGGTTGAAGTGCGATCAATCGAGGAACGATCTTCTCTATAACTTGCATGTTGTCATCGAGTTCCTGTGTTTCGTGAATGAAGTCGCAGAGCAGATCGCCAGCCATCTCAAACAGTTCCTCCGTTGCTAGCGCCTCGAACATGGAGTCAAATAGAGGTGTTTGACCTAGCATCGAGGCAGAAATCTCGCCGGAGACTACCCAACTGGACAGCACCTCAAAAACCAGCTTCTGAATGTGAGAAGTGATTCCTGCTCCACGTGAATTCATACGAAAATATGACTAAATAAAGACTCACCTTGTGCAGTGATATACATATTGAGTAGCTTCAGAACGTTCTCGCAGTTCTCGGTGAGAAGCAACTGCGAGCGAGTTCGGTACTCATCGTCCTATCGAGTTCGATTTGAGCCGCCGGTGGTCCACAAAGGTATCCTTGAGACTAACCGAGACAGGGATGCGAGTATTCGTGCTCACGTCGTCGGGAAGAACCGCTAGAAATTGCAGAAGTCCTGGGACGTATTCGGGTGTGGTACCCAAAGTTTCGATGAGGTTCTGTACCGCAGTGGGAGCCCATTCTGGCATCTGCATAGAGAGACTAGAAAGAGCAAGGCTGATCTGAACCAGCGTATTCCGAGGGCCAGCTGAGAACTGCTGAAGGGCGCTGACAAGCGTGTCTCGGAGAAGAGGTAATTGCTCTGGAGGCAATTGATTGAGGTCATAGACAACCTATCGAGTATTAGAAGGCCGATATTTTGTGGAGTACGGCCAAATAAACGGACTTTAGTTTTGAGTGTTTGGGCGGCGAACATCTTGAGAGGAGCGGGGGAATCTGCCGCCATCAACAAGCTGCTAGAAACATCCCATGCTTCAATCTATACATCCAATTAGTTAGCACTGCGGTTTGTCTCCTTCAGCATCATGGACCGACAGTATGCTGAAAATCCTGTAGCCACTCATTGGCGCCTGCTATCTGTTGTTTATCCGTAGACGTAGCGAAGACACTCAAAGCTGCCGCTATTTTTTGAAGAGTTTCTGGGTTGCTCGTAGTAGCCATGACTATAAAGGGACGGCGTAAGTGGCGAGACAAAGCAACTCAAAACTTGGAATCGCCTTTCTCCCCATAATCACGATGTCTCGCCGCCCCAGTCTGCAACGTTCAGTACGCGTCGAGAACCTCAGTCCTCATAGTGAGCACTCGCTGACTTGCGCCTAACCACTCATGTTGAGCTAACTGGCTAGCCACCGTTCACGATGTCAACGAGCTTTTTACCGCCCACGTCGGTACGGTGTGCTTCCTATAACATTTCTCCTCATTTAGAGAGACTCTAGGGCGAGTGATTGACGCGCAAGAACATGTGATCGCGAGTACTCTTCACAGATGGATCGAGGTTACGTTGGAGGACGGAGAGATGGCAAAGTTCGTCTCCCCAGAACTCCACACAACCGTGTACTCACTCTCATCAGTAAATCACTCACCTTGTCCGGCTACGTTCTCCAAGGCATGCTTATGTATGTTCCTGGCCCATTTGCTAACGCCGTGCTGATTTTATGACAGCCAGGTTTCTCTGCTCTTCGACCCGGACCTCCTCGTAGACACTGCTCAGAAAACTCCAGCCGATGTACTCGTTGACGAAACTCGCCGTAACCTTTATATCCTTGGTCTTCCCCACGATTTTACCCTGTGTGTATTCAAATGTTATTTGACGTACGTCACTAACCTTGGAGAAGTGACGAATTCAAGGCACTGTTCCAGCCTTATGGAACGATAGAACATGCAGTGATCCTCGCCGTGCTCGACAATTTTTCCCGTCGTCGTGGATTTGTTGTCTTCGCCTCTCATACTCAAGCACGCGCTGCTATGCGCGCTATTCACAAAATGACGGTCAAGTAAAGTTCTCGCAGATTCGATGGTTTTGTTTGTTCACTCGTTTCTAGAGGGCATCAACTGAATGTCTCTTGGGCAGTAGTTCAACGTTCTTCCGGCTTCCTTGATGGTGCTGATCGAGCATTTGAGTCATTTGGGGACAACCAAGCAGGATCAAAGCAGCTCAAGAAACCGTATCGAGGTCATTTGCCTTCGAGTAATTTGGTCAGCCCAACTGCTCCTAAGCCCAGTCTCGATGGCAAGGCATCCGATGCGCCGGACGGCGACGAGAACCTTCGTGTTACAGATTTGGATCTTGCTGGCGAAAATCTTGGCGCGGCTTTTGCCTCTACACTACTCGTTTCTAACTTGTGTCCTTGGCTGTTCCAGACTCAGATCGATGTTCACGCCCTATTTGCTCCTTATGGCATCGTCAAGCGTATTGTCTTCATTCCTCCCGTTTCAAATGGATCATCCTCATGTGCGTCACCTCATGCGGTAGTGGTCGAATACGGAGATCTCCAAAGCGCTATTTCTGCTCTTCACCAGCTGAATAACACGGCATTCGGGACATGCACTGTCAGGGCAAGCTTCTTGAAAGACGCGATGCAACGAGTCATGGCTTTGCACGGTACTGCAGCGGGGCATCTCCAGGCGAAGGCGAACCTTCAACAAGACGCGAAACCTTTCCCCCAAGCCCTCACTAGTATGCCCTCCATGCAAGATTTCCGTGACCGTACTCAGGTAGCTCGTGTTGACGCCCATTGAATAGCCCCTCCTCCATACTCGTCATGGCTATTCAGCGAAGATGGGCGTAATGGTTGACGACTATGATTCAATCTCGCGTGTTTTCTTATGCATTCAACTATCGCGAAGGATATGAGCGCCTATCTCACCTTCGTCCTCAGCTCACTTTAGCCATTGTCTCATTCCCGGCTCCACCTCAATCGCGGTCTTGTCTCAACCAAGATAGTATCTCATCTCCAGTACTGGCTCAGTTGAGCCCCGATCGCTCTTTCGTTCATTCAAACCGCCTGGTAATCTCCGCTTGGGTCACCCCTATTAGCCTGGTCAACGGGAGCTCGAATATGCCACCAAGTAAACCAAGGCCGTCTCGTCCTGCATTCATCTCGTTATGTTTCGTTTGTCAAAATGCCATCGAATCCACAGTCTCAACTTTGCTAGCATGCTCTGTAGCCGCCTGTCGTGCATTCTCAAAACCAAGTCCTTCTCTCACACATTGAATCAAAGTGGGCTTGTCGTCGTGTAATTAGTGACTTATAATAGAGCACAGAGTATACATCAGACATTGTCATAGCATAACGGTCCAACCCTACGACGATTTGAGTTGAAGACTTTTGGGTATCCACGGACTTCTTCCTATCCACTTTCTCCACTCAAACCCGTTCTTACCATAGACAGCTATGGCCATGCCTACCACGACGACTATAACCGCGCCTCCCATTATGACTACGCTTCCTCGTCCTCTACTACTGAGCATAGCTATGCCATATTTCCCTTCCCGCCGCCTTCTAATCATCCTTTCTTCATCGTATTTCTTGCGGCGGGCTCTGGCAAGCTCGGCCTCTCTCTCTATCTCTTCCTCATCCTCGTCTTTCCACGCTTTTACGACCAATTCTGGACGGAGAACCATCTTTTCTGCCATATCATCACTAATCAAATTGTTCGTCGTCGTCGTAGACGACCATTGATCTTGTTGCCTTGTAGAAGAGCTTTCGCTTGATCCTTCTTGCGTTTCGCACCAGGTAAACAGGACACTCTGAGGTCCCATTATACTGGAGACTTTGATGCTGGACGGTGGATGAGTTTGATAGAGACTGTCTGCTTGTTCCAGTAGTGAGATTAAAGACAGCCGGTTCGCTGGGTCTGGTGCTGTTTCTCCCTCGAGTGCTGGAAGCTGCTTCTCCTCTTCGTGTAATGGGGTTTGGGCTGCTGAGGATAACGGAGAAGATGGTTCGATGGGTGGAAATTCAAGTGTGGAGTCGTTGTTATCCAGTTTTTCTGTTGGAGGAGAAGCATGTAGTGGAGGGACGACAGTAAGAGGTACGGGTGCTAATGTGGGAGATGTCCCAGGAGAGGGGGTCTCGGTTTCAAATCGTGTCCAAGATTGGGAAGAAGAGGCGAAAGAGGCTGCAGTCCGCGAGTCTGCGGCTGAGGACCATGACTGGGCGGTGGCGGTGGAAAATTCAGAGTGTGAGAGCTCATCTGCGTCGTCCACCTCCGTGTCCGAGCGACTGTTCAACAAAGTATCGGATTCGGTGAG
>WSTO01000246.1:0-17415 GCA_019627685.1 Serendipita sp. 399 | reverse complement strand
GTGGGGAGCCTTATACAGGTTGTTCAAGGACTAAACCGAGACCTGGTTCGGTTCAGAAGTTCAAAGGGTGTGGCGCCCAATGAATCTACAAACCAACGAAACGAATTTTCATCGCAACCAACGCTTAAATTAATGAGTATTATATAACAAGGAAATGTAGCAACTTCTTCCTTTAAAGGAGCACTCGACCAACAAGAGGTTTGCAAATGAAGACACTAACACGAGTAAGCATGCAGGCAGATGTCCGATACCTCGTAAGGACGCTCCGCTTGGGACCTCGACAAAGCACCTGAATTGGTATCACGTTCATTCTTCCCCAACTCGCGAAAGCGAGTGGATCCTAAGCTCGTGCAACACTAGAGTTAGGGATCCGCAATTGATGGAGTGTAAACGGGGTTATTTCTTCGAGCCAAAGTGGTCTATTGGATTCGGGAGAGGGTATTGATTTGTTCTCGCTCCATAACAAGGATGCTCAACGCAAAATTGAACTTGTCGTAATAAAGCATGATAAAATATAAACGAGGCGAATCAAATATGGTATGTAAGTAAATAAAATGACCCACCGAGGTACTATCCGCGGTTTTGATATCGATTACCAGTTTGGAACCAATGTGCAGCATTCTCTTGAGCAGGCCTCACTCACAACGAGATGAACATTCTTATCCACTGCATATTTCTCTTTTCAACGATGGTAAACAAGATGGATATCAGCTTCAGCTTCGATGATGAGGCAGAAGTTCTACGCCTAAGGAAAAAAAAAGGGGAAACCATCGTAAGAGGCCATTTTGATCACTCCGAACGCCCCGAATATGTCATATGGTTCGAATATATACGTACGGCTCCGGTTTATCTTCGAATCTTTGATGCCATTTCGTTTGCTTGTCCCTATCGCTTCAGAAAGTATTCCGAAACAACGACCGAAATGGACAATAATCACTAAAACGACATTTGGTGCCGCTGGAGGATTAGAGGACACTTGTATGATCGGGTCGGTCAAGGTCGGAGCCAAGCTGTAAACGGAGTCGAACCGCGACAAACCGATTCTCGCATTCAACCAATATAGCATAACATATTGGGCGTCAACTGGAATTGTGCCGGTTGTGCGGTTATAATAAGTCCAAAATGAGAGCCTTGTTTCCATTCCTATCACTGTCGAGGCTCATACGCATGTACGTACCGTTCGCCACAATGCCCGTTGTGAACAGAGACGACTAGAAATTATTTATCATCTCATAATAAGATACTCGCGCAGTATTAGAGAAAAGAATAAAACAATGAATTCATGCTGTATTTACAGACTTGAGTGATTACATGTCATCAGCCGTCAGCATTCTGGTTCCCAACTTTGTGGCGCCATCTTCAAGGCATGTAGTAGCAGTTCAACATGGGATTTATAGAGATTTGGCTTTTTCCGTTCCTCTTCTTGCTTCTTCTCAAGATCGGGTTCGCGATCGTGACGCACTTCGCAGAGCAGGAACCAACTCTGGAGAAGCTGAACTAGAGAAATCGGTATACCAGTCGTTGTTGCGATCTCATCGAGATTGCGGTGACACAATTGTGATACTAGTTCTCCTTTCTGACTTATTTCGCCAAGGTCGGAAAGCCAGAGAGACCCACACGGTCCCAATAAAGATTGGGATGAAAGAATTTCGAGCAAGCCGTAGAAAATGGTCCATCCAAACGATTCGATATCATCAAAAACGAGTTGTTTTGTTGCTGGGAACGCTCGTCCGTGTAGGCGTCTTGACATGAAAGGGGGTGTACCCTATACGACAAATGCATTGAATGGACGGCACATATGTCTGTAAGCACTCACCGATGGTCTGAAACCCGATTCGCTGTCATCCCCGCTCCGGAATAAGGGTGTCATATTATCTCCATCGATTACGATTCCAGAACAATCGAATTCTTCTGATAAGTCTTTGTGAAGTCTAGTAAATCATATAAATACTTGCCCGAATTGTTGGCAAAACACTCACCTCGACGAGACTTCTCGTTGGGTGGGCTCTGCAAGGAGCAAGAGGTTTCCCATGCTTATGTCGCAATGAAGCCATCCATCCTGGAAGATTTTCCGGTGTTCTTCTGAAAATCAGAACAATATGGGTGTACAATTCACACAAATACCAATGAATCCATGTTGAATTCCTTCGATAATCTGCTTGGAGGACCTTGCCCCTAGTAAGGCCTCGCTACGAGGTGTCATTAGAACCCTTGGTAAGTCTCTAATCTCCACCGATTCGTTGATTCCTAGATATTAGCCCCGTCCAAGCGCAGTGCAATACGCCGTTAGCGTCCTAGCATATGCTTAGTTAGGACAAACCTTTGAGGTCAGATTGAGCCGCATTTTCAGAGCTACATGGTCCTCTAGAAGTAGAATACTGAGGTGATGTGACTTGTAAGCTGGAGCTCCTTGTACTGGAGGAGTCGCCTTGGGAGCCAGAGGCACTGTGCCAAACGTTGCGTCAGCCGGAGCGCAGAGATCGGCTAGACCTCACTTGTTGGACTGAGGTTTAGAATAACTCGACATTGTGAAGCTATTATTGAAGTGAATCTTGAGACGAGAATGAGGAACTAATCCAAGGTGTGTTATCCAACGTGCACCTGCCGCCTCCCACGAGCTATTCGGCATGAATTATGGCTATTAGATACCTGTATTGGGTGAAAAAATCAGTGGCATGGAGTCGGCTCACTGTTTTTGGTTCCTAGCGGCGAGTAAAACTGATGATGTCCCTATACTAGCTGACCCGCAGCCAACTGGTTTCTCACCCCAAATCAGGCATAAATTCGAACTTAATGGCTGCATGATTGTAATAGTAAGAGCTATTTGTTATTTCCATTACCATGGAGACTTGTTCGCATGCACGTACCGTTTATATTTACGACTTGCCACAACGTCCATTGCTCTCAGTCGATCGCGAACACGGACACTTCGGACCAAATCAGGATACAAAGGATGCTGAATGACGTGAAAGGCTCGACTGAGTGTGATTAGGGACGATGCTCCAAGGTATTCGCAAGCACTTCAAATGCCACTGGTCAGTGGTGTCTAGCCAATAACTAACTGGAATACGGGAAGGTCGGACAATGAAAATTTGATGCCACACGTATCTGTGAAGGTTAGTCATCCTAAAGAAGATCGTTCCGGAAGAAAGAAAGATCGCACAGAGACTTCTAATGGGTCAGAGAGTACTAGCAGCTCTGTCAGCTCCTCTTGGCTGACTACCTGGTGATAATCCAATTGATACGAACATTGCATCGCTTGCGAAGTCTACCATTCTTGAGAGGGTCTATCTGACATGACTAGCTAGTTGGCATGTCCGTCTCTTGCATTCAATCATGTTTGCATGGCTCTTGTCTTCGTTGCCAAGGAGCGCCGATTCTCCTTCCCAGCGGCTCCCGCGAGCTTAGCCCGCAGCTACATGATAACGCTTTACTTTACACATTTAAGCCCGCGAGGGCCGCTGGGAAGGAGAATGAGAAGCGCCTACGATCCTGTGGCGTGGTAACTTTAGAGTAAAGTGTCCGTCCGAATTCGGTCACCCGGTTGCAAGCATCTCACTTGTGGTGCTGTGGTCCAAGTGACGGGTGCCTCCTTCTCCTCTGCGGTACCGACAAGCCGATTCCAGATACTGGTAGCGAGCAATTCGTGCGACGCAAGGGATGGGTGAAAGCAGTCTACGTCACTCAGAGCTGTCAAGACGTTAGATTCATCGATTGGTAGAGCAAAAACGAGAAATAAGACTGACCTTGGATTGGGTAGGTCCCAAGGTGAACGACTTCTGGCTGCCACACAACGGCACTAGAATGATATCAGAAGTCGATAACAATAATGGTCGCAAACGCCTACAAGTCTGGATATTTCTTCTTCTGGTACTCCGTTGCTATCTTTACCAGCCGCTCGTTGTATTGATCCGTAAGCTCGTCCATGAGAGCTCTCGTGGTTTCCCCAATATGGCCCCCCAGTAGTGAACACTAAACTCATATTAGCTGGTGCTTCTAGGGGGAGTCAGATACTAACGGCACATTCCAAGTTTTTGTGAGGGATTGATGGCAGGAGTTTAGAGCAGTATGGTTGGTTGAGTGTTAGCTGTGTGTGAAACTTAGCGATAGTGTAATTCGAGACGGAGCTCAAGCATACCTCGAATATATCAGAGACTTTGAACACCGCCAACAGATTCACCACAGAGTTTGCTATGTGGAGTAACTGATAAGAGACTTCTCAGGAAGACTTGACTCGATCTACTTACGAATTTCCTTCCTCAACCTCTCGAGTGTGTACCGGATGTTCTTTTCGAAATCATCCGCAGAACCAGGGCCAATCTCTAGTGCCGCTTGGCCACAGAGCCAACAGAGATCGTTCGAACCAATTTGAAGGTTGATGTACTTGAACTTATTTATTGGGAGGTTCCGCTTCTTCACTTGCGGTATGAGATAATCGTCCACTTCATGCGGTAGATTCGATGCAAGTGCTCCCGTTTGTGCTGCGTTGAGTTGATCGACGGCTGAATTCCATCCCAAGGAGCCGGGCAAGCATATGAAGCCTATAGATGGAGAGATAAGAGTCATACCTCGAATAATCGGACCGAGCTACAGACGTACCAAAGCAGATTTCAGGAAAGATATTGCTTCCTCGACTGCCTCCAGTAGCTGAGGGATTATAATGCTTGATGAACTACCGAAAATCAGACGTGTTCTAAACCCGGAAAAAAAAGGTGGCTACTCACGTTGGGGATGGTGATGGCACCGTTGTCCATCCCTGCGGCGTAGGACTGTCCACGCCACTCGCTTAAGCTAAGGAAGGGATTTGTCTGGAATCCCCGACTAAAGGCGCCAGCGGTGATGGAATCTCCGAGCGCGAGTGTGTACGAAAAATCATCCGGTCGGCTGGGAGCGCGCGTTATAGGAGAATCGCAGTCAAGTAAAGTTGAGTTGTACTCACAGATCGTGTACAGTAGTTGCTGGAGAAGCACGTGGAGGGAGAGTGGGGCACTCATTGACAGAGTTTGCGTATGTCGAATTTCCGGATCCCTTTGCTCTCTCAGTAACGATTGGAAGAGGTAAAGGAGAGGATGAAACGAGAGTGAAGAAAAACGAGAGTAACGAGGGACTGAAGAGGATGCCCTTCATCGTCGATGACCGTTCAGGAGCGAGAAGAGCTTGAGAGGGAGACCCGGATAACATCAGAGACGCATCACTCTCAGCACTTTATACAGGGAGATGGAAGTTACGACACCACCCCTCCCCATAAGGGTCCCCGCAGAATCGAAGCAATCAAAAATGCGGGGGCACCATGCGTACATCAGTTAGAACCTCATACATTGTATGCTCCCGTGCCGAAACGGATCCTCAGAGAACGTTCACAGGGCGAGAAGTCCCCACAGTGCCCAAGTTGCCTTAGCACCGTCGACTATGAAGGATTGCCAATGGCCGAGTCCAAACACAGTCCTCACCGAGTTCGCGCCTCAAACGCGATGGATTGCGCATTATATCAAAAAGAACGTTCCACATAATGCCATCAGTTTGCAGATGCCGAGTGTTCTATGCGCGAATGGGTGTCGGGTCTTGACCTGGGAAATGTGGATATGTCATCTGACGACTTCTTCATCTGATTTTGAGCAGAGTAGAGTGCGATGAATCGGTTATGTTTGCTGCCGGACGAGCCATCTGGCTGATTTCGCAGTGTCAGATGGAAAGAAGCAGGTTTCAGCCGCCCTGCCACCCGGCCATGATTCGCGTTTACAAGCGTAAACTATAAGAGTCATCAACACAGAGTGGGCTAGAAGCGATATATCTGCAGAAATTTATCGCCGACGCGAAACAATCTCGTATCATGGACTGTCGAAATGAGTGTGATACAGGTACAAAAAGAAAAGGGTAGTATACATGACATCGTAGCTACCAGACGCGTTCCAAAGCTCGAGCAATACGCTCCTCTCCGCAATGGCTATCGATCCTCCAGTCCTCCGTAACACGTTCGCAGTCCCCAGCTCGTCTCGGGCTCATCCAAGCACGCACCAAGTCACTCTGCAAAGCCTCAGCACATCTCGTGGTCTTCAACTTCAACAGACTCTGTAGCCATCTCTCCAATCTCTCTGCTTCTCGCCTCATCTCCTCCCGATGTACTTCCCATTGTCCACCCAAGAGACTCATTGACCGCTCCCTGTCTTGACCCTCGTCGGGCTTGTCCATAGCCTCGATCGACGCTAGCGCCATAGGCCCAATTTCGTGGTCCTGCGCCCATTCATGTCTCCTCGACTCCAAAGGATACTGCTCCAGCAACTTCTCATACAGTTCGTAGAAATCCGCCTTTGTCCTTCCAAGCACGAAGACCCGGAGTTCGTCTTGCGCACCAAAGGGATGTCGGAACGTGTTTCTCGAAACAGAGGTACGCCAAGCGATACAGAGTCGAAAGACTGGTTGCGAAGAGGACGGCGACGACGGCGAAGTGGTCGGAACGGGCAAACTCGTATCGACCAGTGCCCATTCAAGTTGACCAGGAGGAAGGATGGACTCCATAATCGCCCTATGTTCGTGAATCGGTTGTAGTGAAGTATTAGATTGGAGCGAGAATCGATTCGGGAACTGGTTCGAGCCAGCCCCGGCCATACGAGTGATTGGGACCTGCCCTGCCTCTCGTACGAGCTGCCACGCCTTTTGCGCTTTATCCCACCTCAGTCTCTGGACGACTTGACGCACATCCGTCGCCACTTTCTCTCGGTCCCATTGTCGACTGCTACGATCGTCCCGAGGGAGATCAGTTCTCAATAGGCGACGAAGGGGCCGAGCGGGAGGGAGTGAAATGGAGGAAAGGCGGAGAGGTACATGTTTCATTGTTGAAACTGAATCTCTTCTTGCAGGAAGAATTGACTGAGTGGGCTGGGCTCTGGATTCCGTGTGTTGGATTGTAGAATACTGAGGCAAGGGCTGAGTGTATGGAGGAGGAGCCTCGACACGAGTTTGAACGCTCGGAGATACAGCTAGGTGACCCAGTAAGGTCGTCGAACAATGGTCTATACGATAATCAGGATCACCTTGCGAGTCGGATCTGAGCGGAACGACGTACCTAAGGGAGTGATGGGATCTATTCGAAGATCCATTGTCGCTTCGAGTGGTGCAAGTGGCTCAGGGCGTGCGGTCTGTGGCGTCTCGGGAGGAGTGACAATGATTTGTGGTTCTGAGTCAGTCTCGAGCTGTTGCTGCTGCCGTGGTAACACATAGGACGAGCGTTTCGAGCGGAGAGTGTGCTGGTTTTCGTGTTCTTGAGGCGGCAGGAAAGGGGTCTCGACTTCAGAAGTGATCGAAGGCGTATGGATAGAAGAGGTCTCGCTGGGAAGTTGCTCTAAAGAAGGTGTCGATGGCGATCGCAATCGTTCCCTCCTGTCATTCTCTGGCCCCTGGTACTCATCCAAGTCGGGATTACTCATCTCCTCTACCTCGCAATCGGTATTCAGCCCCTCCAACCCCTCCAAGAGCTCCGTGAGCGTACGACTCAGAGTTCTTGAATTCCTGGTCTCACATGGAGGGATTGCCAAGAGGGTGTCGGGCGAGTCACAAGTATCTGAAGGTGTTTGTAGCGAAGGTGAGTCATGAGAGGAAGGGTCATGGGCCAAAGAAATGTGGTTCTCGAGGGAGATTGTGGGCCGAAGTAGGGAATGGGTCGTAGTGGTTTCTCTGGCAGAAGAAGTGACGGGGAACGAAGCTGGAGGGGTTGGAGGAATGACGTCAAAGCGAAAAACAGCAGGAGTAATCAAATCGCTGGACGCTGTAGAGATTCTATCCATGGGAAGGACTGGAGAAGAGGGGCGCGAAAAGGGGCTAGGGAGCGAGTAGACCGAAGACGAGCCTAAGAGGCTGTGGTTAGTATATATAGCAGCATAAATAGACGAATCGGCGACGGGTATATCGAGACGTGAACAGATGTGAAAATGAGAAACACCTACTCGACTCCGCCGAGGACAGACGATACTGCTCGGATGAAGGATTTTCGGGTGAACGAATGGGTGAAGTTGCATTGACACGAGTGATGACTTTCATAATGGGAGTTCTCAGAATCGAATCCGAGGCGGAAGCTTGGTGTCGCGGAGCGTAAGCTCGCTTGAGTGGTGATGATCTTTTCTTGGATAACGGAGGAGTAGGAGAACGAATAGGAAGCGTAGGTGAGGAGCGGGGAACTGGCGGAGCGGCGATTGTTGTAAAGTTCTTTCCAGTCAAGGTGCCGCAGGCGGAAATCGGTGAATAAACATTAGATGAGTCTGTCAATCGTGGAACTTTGGGAGTGAGTCGTAAGGGTGCTGTGGGAGGTAGTGAGCATGTAACAGGGGAGGAATATCTGCTAGCCATAGCGTCGAGCTATGGGGTGGGGGTGGGCACCAGTTCGAAAAGTGAGACATTAGGCACATATATGTGCGCCGAATGCAATATAAAAGCCATGTTTTTTGATCCCCAAATATGGGCAATGATTCCGATGCGCTAGCCGGCAGGGTGGGAGTTGTTCCATTTCGGAGGCGCATCAAAGGGAGGGCGCTGAATGGGTGAGGTGGGCGGAAGACGAACAAAAAAAACTGTTTAAGAAACAATCAAAGGACCTGGAAAAGGCCCAAACAGACGAAGTTGTTAACCGAGATGCGAGATGTTGTTGTAGCTCCTGTCGAAATGTCAGCTACCAAAGGGCAACAAAGCCAGACGTCCGATCGTTCGTTGATCGCGCCCATCCTGAACATAGCTTCTCAAACGCAAACTGATTGGTCCGCAGGAACAGGGTTCACAAGCAAGG
Organism: Serendipita sp. 399; assembly: GCA_019627685.1. NCBI lineage: Eukaryota > Fungi > Basidiomycota > Agaricomycetes > Sebacinales > Serendipitaceae > Serendipita > Serendipita sp. 399. The sequence goes on along the minus strand of WSTO01000246.1, from coordinate 8,642 downwards.
GCTCAGTCGTCGGCGGTGAGGCAGAAGCATGCTATTGGCAAAGGAATGAAGTGGAACAAATCTCGCTGGGGGAAGTTCGCATCTAAGTTGAATTTGATATAGTTTGCTTAATGCCCATGGTGCTCTCCTCCTGCTGCCATAGCGGCAATGTGACCGGCTTTCGAGTTGTTGTAGTGATCCTTCGCTTTCGCCCATGTATACACGAAATATCCTGCAATAAGCGAAAAAAGACGAGGACAAGGTAGTTAGCAAATGATCGCCTCACGTGTTTAGTCGTTTCGACTATCGTCATCCGTCCTCAAAACTGAAGAGGGGCTTTGGAGAGAAAACCAAACAGATAATACTCACCCACAGCGAACGGAGGTCCAAAGTACGGCACGTGTGCGGCAATCCGACGGACTCCGTGAATCAAGTATCCGCTGAACATCCCCTTAGTTGGCTTTAGGCGATACGGGGAAAGAGCTTTATGCATGGAAGAAAAAAATCAGAGGAAATGAGGACCAGGGCGTAGGTGGACCGTGTCCACGCACAATATTGTGTGATGCCTTTCTGCTTTGGGCCTCCCATAGCTCCCCACCATCCAATCTATATAAACCGAAGATGTTCAGAATGTCCAAATATCGACCTTTGAGGCCGCGGAGTGCCCCCAGAAGTGACATACATAAGTTTTGGCTAAAGGTTTACAAAAGTTTATCAGCTGGGTTTAACACCTCCCCACCAAACGATGATACGTACGACCAGGCATATCGCCTGACAAGGCGAGTGTGGGTCTCATAGTTGGAGTTTCACAGTCGAAGTCAGGTTCAAGTTGTGTTGAGTTTCGACTCGAGAGTCCCAAAAGCAGCGAGGCCATCAGCCAAGAGCCAATAGCACTCGAGATATTCAACAATAAACCGGAAAGACTCAGAGACACCATGTTACAAACGGCATACAACTCCATCCTTCAGTTAGCCAAGATCCTCTATTTTACCGTCGACTCGTACTTGTTCATTAACTTATTCATTTAAGCAAGAGATTATAGTGAGCATACTGAGCCTAAAAAGATTCTGATTGGGACATTAAATCATTACTCGCTCAGTAATTGAATCTGATGATGGCAATGAATTTCGATCGCCTACTCAAGTCTCCATACCACATCCATTAGTACTTATAGTGCTATCTGTCGAAGATAATGATGGTGAGATGCATTGAGGTGATAGGGGGTGGCGAAAGCTCCGACTAGAATGAATCGACTTCCCTTCTTGCGTAAACACGACACTTGTCTCCAACCCCTTCTCGCCCTGTCCTCAAAAGTCAAAAAAAATCGTTAAAATGAGCTCCATTGGCACTCTCTGGACGACCAGCTATCAAACTTCAGGCAAACGCGTAAGTTTTTCTCGATTGTGGCGGAAGACGTTGGGCGACTATGGGTCTTCAGAATCCATAATCGTGCATGATGATAGCATCATTTCGTTCTATATGCATCACTTGACCGTCATTCATGAGTAGATTGCTAACGATGGACGTGATTTGGTCAGATCAAAGCCGCTGCCGCTCTCGGAGGGCTCAAAATCGATGAACCAACCGGGTACAAGCACCACGAAGACAACAAAAAGCCCGAATTCTTGGCAAAGTTTGCGTCGGGCAAGATCCCTGCTTTTGAAGGTTCAGATGGCTTCACGCTGTTTGAGGGTATCGCAATCGCTAGATACGGTGTGTATCTCCTTCTGCCATTCTACGTTTTTCATGGCCCTCTATATCCCCTCTATGATGAGTTGTTTGCTATTTAATCAGTTATCCCTGGCTTAAGCTCTCGCGCTTGTCGATAATCTAGCTCTGATTCCTTCTCACTCGATTCTGGCATCTCTCAACTCTGATACATTCAATAGTGGCCACTCTCGCTCCAAATGCCGGTCTGCTTGGGAACACTCCTCACGAAGCCGCCAAAGTCGACCAATGGATCTCCTACATCGAGACAGAGATTCTTGCTGTGATTCGCCAAATTCTTCCAATGCTCAGCCATCAGCGTCCCTACAACAAGCCGACCGATCAGGCCCTCCGCGAACTCCTCCCTCGACCACTAAAGGTCCTCAACGACCATCTCGCTACCCGCACCTATCTTGTCGGAGAGCGGATCACCCTCGCCGATCTGACCGTTGGAAGCGCCATGGTCGTCGCTTATGAGCAACTGATTGACAAAAAGACGAGGGACTCCTACCCTCATCTGTTCAGGCTCTATGAGACTATCAGGGAGCATCCGCAACTGAAGGATATCTGGGGTCCAACGGAGTATATTGATGCTCCTAAACAATACGTTGCTCCGGCCAAGCCAGCTAAAGAGGAGAAGCCGAAGGCTCCCAAGGCGGAGAAGGCTCCCAAGGTAAGCCGGCCAAGCGAAGAATCGAGTCTGTAAAATACTGATATCTTCTCCATTGAAGGCTCCAAAGAAGAAGGAAGCAGAGGAGGAGGAGGAGGAAGACGATGATGGTCCCCCTCCGGAGCCCAAGGCGAAGAACCCCCTCGATGATCTCCCAAAGAGCAATTTCAGCTTGGAAGACTGGAAGAGAGCTTACTCCAACAAAGAGACCCGCGGTGCAGATGGTGCTTTGGAGTGGTTCTACCAACAGTGAGTACTCGTTTCTCCTCGGCACTCTTGAATTTCGCTCACATTCCCTTTGCTCAGCTTTGACCCTGAGGGATTCTCAGTATGGCGTGTCGACTTTAAGTACCCAGAGGAGCTCACGCTCACATTTATGAGCAACAATCAGATTGGTGGATTCTTCAGTATGTCCCCTACTGATCTTCCTTGGATATACGTTCATGTAGCCTTCTAGATCGCCTTGAGGGTGCGAGGAAGTATCTCTTTGGCTCTGTCGGTGTTCTCGGCGAGCCGAACAACAGTCTTATCAGTGGTGTCTTCATTCTCAGAGGACAGGTAATGTTCTCTTTTTGCCCGTTCTACTGTCGTGCTTGACCTTGTTTGTTCAGGATCATAAAGCTGTCGTCGAGTGTGCTCCTGACTGGGAGAGTTACGACTTCAAGAGGCTCGACTACGCAGGTGCGGACAAGGAGTTCTTCGAGGCTGCTCTTGCTTGGGATTTGGAGATCGACGGCAAGAAGTGGCAAGATGGCAAGAACGTGAGTTATCTTGCGCCGAAGCGATTCCTGTTTCTGACGTCATTGATCTCGTAGTTTAAATAAGGGTCGTCTCGATGCGATAGACAGGAGGTTTTAGCAGAGAGGGGCCGTATTCCGCTATTACTACTACTGGTGTTCTGTCTTTGACCTTGACGAGGAAATAAAAACGAGATTTCTTATGAGCTGTTGCTTTGGCGCGAAGGAGTCCTCGTCAGAAATCGCGTAGCGCCCTCGTTACGATCTCCGACTGGTCCTGCGCTTACTTCCCCTCTTGGCGTCTCTCAGATTTGATCTCTACCACGTCGATCCACCTTGCTCAGAGTAAACAACTGTCACGAAGGATATCTTGAGCAGCATCTAAACCCGCATACAGCGTGCGATGGCGTCTTCAAGTGCTGTAAAGCCACAGACATCCAGTGTGGCACCGAGTTCCACCGCAGGTAGGCCTACTTTCGCGTCTATTACCCTTATTTATGTCTAGGTCCAACGTTAACCGTATCATAATATCCCTGTGATCCCCTGTCACTTGATGCTGTGGTCACTTCCTCGGCATATTTCACAGCTGGAAAGCAAAAGGCGAATAAGGACTTTGAAATCGTTGGATACTTGGAGGAGGCTACCTCGTTGCTTGATAAGATCAAGTCGAGTGCCGCGAATGTTACCATTTGTCAGGTAAGAAAGAGCGAGAGGGCTGTTGCTGTCTTCCCGGGCTGGTTATACCTGTGATTCTGACGTATATCGCCGTGCCCCAAAAGTCACAAATAGATCAGATATTTGACCGATCAAATTCGCTTTTGGAAGCGTTTCTTGCGGAGAGTATGGAGCTCAAGGGCGACGAGGTCAAGGCGGCCGCTCGTGAAATAGAGGAGTGCGTCTACCCATTTTTTGCCTTCTGGGTGGCTCTGACAGACTGTATCGTAAAGAACTTTTAAACAGCTGCATCGCCATATCTTGCGGTTCGCCATCTACGGTCGTACAAAGGCGTTCATCAATCGTGAAGAGATATCGACATACTTTGAACAGTATAATATCCACATCGACCAACTCTTAAAGCGCTTCACGGTATAGGTCTTCGTTGTCATCTCGCTGGAAGGATATTGAATTGGGTTCAGATAATCAAACACCCCGATTTGAAAAACTGGGAAGGAGAATACTATCAAGCTAAATTGGAGGACGAAGCCGCATCCTTCGACGTATGTCTCCTTCTCTTGTTTACAATGGAAGTCTTCGTTTATAATCACCACGCAGCAACTCTGGGAAATAATCGAGAATGAATCGGATATGAAGATCATTGTCGAAATGGGAGAGGACGCGGTGGAGAACCTCAAGTCAGCATGCACTGCGGTAAGTATCTAGAATTACCACTTCTTCTAAGAGGCCAATCGACTCACTAATACAGGCCATCGACTACCCACGAACACCTGCCGACAGAAAGGATCTCTATAAAATCGCCCTCGGCAACCTCGAGGCTGATCCTACCGTGATTCACCCAGTATCGACGTCTCCCACAGTACGTTGTCGCAGATATAGATATACGCAGTGTTCTCCTAACATCTCTCGCCTTGATAGTACAAACCTCGTACTGTCGCAAACCTCCGATTAATTGCTGATGCCTCGAATCGCGCATCGTCATCGAGCACACCCGTTCATCGCGCGAGTTTCAATCGGGCCGACAGCGAGGAAACACCCGCAGCGAAGGCGAAAAGGGAAGAGGCGGAGATGGAGCGTAGGATGGCAGAAGTTGAGAATTACGACGAACCCCCGTTACCCAGGTGGGAACCCAGGAGGCCACCTCCTGGCCAAGGTCCGGGCAGCATTGACAATCTCAACGCTGTGGTAGGGACGGCTCCTTCACCGGACATTTCTGACGACCTTCCGCCAAGTTATTCGTAAATCCTGGCTAATGTATTCTATCTACTTGTCGAAGGAAATCCCACCAGCTAATCTCAAATGTGGTGGCAGCGCGTGCTCGAGTGTTGACTTCCGCCTTTGCCCAGTACATTAATTCTCAGCAGAAGCCTGTACTCCATTCATCATTTTTCACCAAATCTTTCGCCTTTCGAGTACGAAGATTACGGGACTAATGCCAGAAAACAATGCGATTCTATCTGTGCGGGATGATATGCGAAATCTAAACGGCTCCCTTCCGTTCATGCATTAAGAACCAGTAATAGGGAACGACGGGACACAAAGCTTGAATGACGCTATACTGTATGTCTATACCGTCATGAAGAGTTACCGAGCTCAGTCCTTACTTCTTTACGAGGGGAATCGATGACCCGAGAGAGGTATACGGAGGTGAAAGACGTCTTCCTCTAAACACGTATTTGTCTTGTATTTCTATCGGCTCTTCTTTAATCGGTATTCTCGGGGATGTACGGTCCTAGAGATGTACTCCACATGCGTGACGAGCATGAATGCTCGTCCATATGTACGTGCTCGACTTGGTGATCATCTATTCAAACTCGCTTCTTCTATCCGTCAGTCGGAATATGTTATATTGACTTCTTATTTCTCTTTAAGCGATCATGTCGGTTGTGGGTTGTGGACAGGTCAGCGTCTAAAGACCTTGACTTCCTCCACTCTAGTCGAAATCTGCGAGTGTGCTGTTTGGATATCAGACCACAAATCCCGCATAGAAGGCAGTACTCTTATGGAGTCAAGCACCGACCTTGAAACCAGCGTCCCACCTCAGGCGTCTGGACCTGAATTATCCATACCACAATCCCGTATGTCTCGATAAGACCGCAGCATTACTCTCGCTTTTTGTTTTTTTCCACGTACTTCCTCTCTTCGTCTCTTCCCTATTTGGGTCACTGTTTACTCTCTCCCCTTCAGAGTTTGACCCTGATGGCGTGGCTCACGATATAATTCGCAGGCGGAACGCTGACACAAGGGAGCGTGGACATCCAAACAGTTGTCTCGATCGAAGATGCTTTCGCTTTTTTGGAGAAACTTAAAGAATCGCTGGATCACGTACCTGTCTGCATCGTAAGTCAACCGACTGGGTATTGGGTTCCATAATACCTCCATTCACGTGCTTTTTCTTTGAATTTCTCCTATAGAATCAATTTCGCCAAGTGATTTACCGCTGTGGACACTTACTCGAGGCACTGCTCGCGGAGAGCGATGTGCTCGGGCAAGTGAGGGTGCAGCAAGCAGCGATGGATCTTGGAGAGGTGTTTAAAAGCATCCACCGACAGCTGGTTAAGGCTTCGATTTACGGTCGTCCAAAGGCGTTCGTTTACCGCGAAGATTTTTCGACCTCGATCGCCACTGCACATCTGCAACTGGACGTGGTACTGAATAGTTTTGCTGTACGTCCCCTTTCTAGTCTGATCGTCGTCTATTGAATGCCATAACGGGCGGATATCTAGTCAGATGTGCACATCTTAGCTCGGGATTGGGAATTGGGATTCGAACTTGCGAAATCGGACGACTCGCGTCTTGCGGTGAAGGTAACATAATTACTGCACTTGAACGGCTCTTTCTAACACGTCCAAAAGCAACTAGAAATCATCTTGAGGAATGAACAAGACATCAAGATTATTTATCTTCTGGGGAAGGAAGCTGTAGACGAAATTCAGGACTCCTGCAAAGCCGTACGCGATTGAGATCTCTGCTTCGTTGTGTATCCACAACTCTTTCCACTGATCTCGACCATATATTTAGGCTCTAGATGACGAAGATCTCACTGCCACTCAACGAGGCCTCTTCTCACTTAGGACACAGGAAGATCCCGACTTCTCCAGATGGGGCGCGAGCGCTCGCTCACAAATGTTGCCCGCCAACGATTCCATCACGTGGAACAGGATTAAGCAAAGTTCTTCTGCTCTCCGAGCCTCATCCCGCACGCTCCCTGAACCGGAAATCATGCGCGCAGACAGTATGTGGAGGTCTACATCAAGGCTTCTAGCGGAGTCAAATTCCAGAGTAGGTGAAGATGGGGAAGAAGCAGAACCTTGGGCCCTCAACCCGCCGTATAGGATGGGCCGTAACAATGGTGCATCGCCAAAGTCGACTAGCTTTTTCCCGACTGTGGAAACCCTGATCGAGAGACGAAATGCGCGAAAGAATCCGCCGGGACCAGCAGAGCAATCAGACTCTCAGAAAGGTGACGACGGCAACAATGTTTCGACTTTAGCTACGAATGCAGAAGAGCGAGGAAACCTCGAACAGGCACATCGGCCTCAAAGGGAGTAAAAATGCCACCCCAAAAGGTAAAGTCTGTACTACAGATCCTGTGGTAGGAAAAGATTGACATTATTCGGATTCACTTGCCATTGTCTAAGCCCATAAATCGTACCTTATTCGTTCGATTTTCTTCTCAAAACGGCTACGGAAATGGCGAAAATTTCTGTATAGTCTACTCATGAATGTCAACAGCTATTTTATCATCAAGTCCGTACTTTCGGAGAGTGGTTGAAACGCGCTCGACGGTGCATGAAAGGCTTTCTACTTCGACGAGCTTGAATACGAGACCACCCTTCTATGAAAATCCTTCTCCTGACGATCATAAGGGAACAACAGGGGAATTCACTCCAGCTCACTTTCGCTGCATCTATGCCGAGCTTCCGTTTTCGGTCCGCTCCGGGAGAACCCTGGAATGCAAGTAGTCACCAGACAATTGTCCGTCGCTGGGTCAGTCTTGCTTCTCCTATTCTTTCAGGTTCTCGTTCCCAGACAGAATTCTGACACAAAGTGACATGCGCGCTTGCAGTCTATAGACTCTTTGGCGCTAAAGATTGTCCATGAAACTCCCAACCAATCCCTTGAGGAACCTGTTGGCGTGCGGCTTAACATAAGCGGTTGAGGCATCCACCAGCTCTGATGTGGCTCACACAGCTTAGATAATTACTATACCTCGGTGTTAGAATCATTAGATACGACAAACACATGCACACGACAATGCGGCTGTCCATGGCTTCGTCGGAAGAAGGTTGAATTCGCCAAGCCAATTCATATTATAGCTAACTCTTATTCCTCGACGACCAACTCTAAAAATAGAGCCTGCTGCGGACGTTGCCATATGACCTCGCATCATAGCAAGATTCTCGGTGATACGTGTATATCGGTCGTGGACGTTTGCAAGGTGACGTCTCTCTAAATGGCATCTTTCCTCATCTTACAGCATTTAGTGCTGCGCTGAACCTGCTCGGCCTTACTTGTGTCGAAGGTGACACGACGACACGGGCTCCAAGGCGATCTTATTCCGGATATATTCGAGCTTCAATTTCAACTATTCGAATCTTCGACTTTCTCTTCTCAGTTCAACTCGTCTGTTGACCGCTCGCGCCAGGCTTCCACACGCACAGTGGTCTTCTCCCCAACAACGGACTAATAACAGCTTTTTGCGCTAATTTGCGCTACATTCACATGCTATAAACACCTGGATCTACCGGGGTGCAACCGCGTTCGCGCCTTGTTTAATATGAGGGTGATTGGTGCGCGGGGGAACCGTGGATGGAGCTCCTCAAAATGATTTCACAACGGCGGTGAGGCTATAAATCATGGGAGGATTCTCT
>WSTO01000245.1:0-17420 GCA_019627685.1 Serendipita sp. 399 | reverse complement strand
TCTCGACATCCATAGCCCTCTCAAAATCTTTCACGAGCGCTTCCAAATCACCAGTGAGCTCGCTGATCCTTTGTGCATTCTGAGCTGATACGATCGATTTTGCCAATCTCTCTAGCAAAATTTGGTGATCGTGAGCTATTGTGTCAAGGGGCAGTCGCACAAGTGAACAAAAATACATACTGAAGCGGTTATCCTTGATATACTCATACGTAAACTCAGTTACCTCAATGACCAACGTATACAGTCGTCCGATTGTCCTTCGTAAGATATCCGCGTTGTCGTCTATCGTCTCTTCCAAGCTCTTGGACGCGAAAGGAAAGATACGCTTGAGTTGGGCAATAAGGTCAGAGACCGATCCATCCCGTTTTTTCTGTTCTTTTAACAGCTATTCGATCAAATTTGTCAGGGTTAGAGCCAGAATTCCGACGAGAAGAGGAAAGACAAACGTTAAAGGTAACCGTTAAGATGTTGAATGCAAGTTGTGCACGAGGGTCTAGCTGAAATAGATGATGATGAGGCGACTTTGAGGTTAAAGATGGTTGAGTATACCTGTGAGATCGCGGTGCCACATTTGATGACGGTGTCGAGGTGTTGTTGAGTAGAATCTCCCATAATGTGACGAAACTCGACCATCTCGGCTTGTAGCTTTTGCAACTCCGAGAGCACGGATTCCGACTGGAACCTTTTCTTCAATGCTAGACAAATGCGGGGATGTGTAATTAATACGTACGGTAGGAGGAAGTCGAAGCGAGACGACCACGGTTACGGGCTGATTACGAAACACGGTTTCCCCTATGATAGAAAGAAGAGGCGTCAAAAGGGTAAGTTTTGTGTGCCATTTGTAACCTCCATCTCGGGGTTACATACCCGAAATCGTAACCTCATGTTCCATAATGTTCAGAAATCGTTGGATTGCCTCTTGGACGTCTATCTCGATTGTGCATTCTTCTCTTCCGAATGAGATCCCCGCAAGTTGATGACCGGTTTTGAGGGCCACTTTGAGCTTGGACGACTCGGACACCTCGCTGGTTCGCAGATATTTGTCAATCGACGGGAAAGAGATGTAGGGATCGTTTTCCGACACACCATGTCCTGGATGAAGTCCACACAGAGGATTGTTTCTCTCTCGTCAATTGGACGTCTGACCCATCGATGCTTAATTTGACACGATACTCGACCTTGATGGGCGTTTCGATTGTAAGATCTGAAAATCATATGAGAGACGTTGAAGATTGTGGAGATTGGGTGTAGGAATCACGGTGGAGGTTCAAAACCCTATTGGGCGTCAGTTCCGGCCCAACGAGAAACAGGCTGGACGGTAGAAATACGACACATACATCTGATCATCTCCTCCAAGACTTGAATTCATCATGAAACAGGCCAGGATGAGAGGCCGTATGCTACTTGCACAATAGTGGGAGAGGTCAAGTTACTTGTCAGCTCGACCTTACGGGGTGACACCTGGGCTTAGGCGTTTACGTCGGTAGCTCTTAAAATACAGTTTCGCGAGAAGACATGTATATGATATGTTAGATAAATAGCTATAAATATCCAAAGGCATGCCAGTTGCAATTGCCCGAGGTAAATTTGTTCTCCGGTGGAAAGCAATGGCGATTCTCAAGAGCCAGAAAGTGTGAATTCATACTTGAATGGATTATTATCTCCTTAAAGTGTTATTTCTACTCATGGTAGCGACTTGGTTTGGTTGTTCAAGTGTTTGCCGACGCGAATTTCTCCAAGTCCAAACTTGGATTCCGCGTCGACGCCACGCCACACCACCAGCGGTGAGCCATTACGCCAATGGCATGGGTGGCTTCTGGGCTTAGTGAATGCATCATTATCCTCACCTGATTCACGAACCGTCTCATCCACCTCAGACATCGCTTCCTCGTCGTGTTCTTGCACCGTTGAATATTTTTTCTCATTTGTTGGCATCCCATCAGTTCAACCGCTCTTCCCGATGATGATACCAACAATGAGCTTAGGGGAAAGTAGTGAGAATGGTGTTGGTAGCAGTACAACGGTGCCTCTGAACGACCCTAATCAACGATCACTGAAGCCTTTCTCCTCACCACCGCCTCCTGACGTGGCAGCAGCAAGGTCGGCAGAAGTTCAAGTTCCTGTACCGATCCTTGCATTTACGGACAGTACTCTCGTGCTACGTGCTACAACCTCTGGTCCTCTCTCCATTGATACAGATACGATCCAGCGTTCTCTGGTAGATTTGAGCTTCTGGGTATCGGCGTCCCTCGCTGATTTGGACCTTTCCACAGGATCGAGGGGTGAGCTGATTCAAATTTACCGCTCGTGATTTTCTCCCTCCCCTTCTTGCTGATGGTGGGTGTTTTAGGCGTACCTTGCGGTGTCAGAAGATTGACGAGAAGACGGGATGCTACCTTTTGCGACCATTTATTCTCATCTCGGTCATAGGATACCAGCCCTGCTCTGCATCCTTCATTTCTCATTTACGAGACATTGTCATAAATGTACACTAAAGATTGTGCTTTGGCTCTCTCTCTCTCTGACGTTTTCACGAAATGAGCCTGTTTGAGGCCGAAGTGTTTCCTGGAATAGTAGAAGGGAACAAAATGTGTGTATATATACTTGTCTCCAGATACCGAATAAAGTGCATATTGTACAGGAATGGTCCATGATCGGGATTTTAACAATTTTACCCCTGACTAAATGACTAGTTATGGATCCGACACCTTGATGTCCGTCCACGATGGTCCGAAACTAAACTCATTAGTATCCACACGAACAATGCGCTGAGACTGATCAGTAGGGATAGTGAGGATCGCAGGGCATGTCAACCCATGTCGATAGTCCTCGGGGACCCAAAACCAAAGGCCTCCAGTAGTCGGGTGGTGGACCCAACCATTCGAGTCGGGATTGAGATCACCAGAAATTGTCTCTGTTTGCCAGCAAGTCAGAAGTATTAGGCCAATCTGCGGGTGCATTCTCTGTAAACAAAACTACTCACTTTCTAGTTTGGCGGCATCCCAGATCCGAATCGTTCTATCGCTGGAGCTAGACATAATGAATTGTGCGTCGGGTGAATAAGCAATACTGGTAATACGGCCGGTATGTCCCTTCAGTGGACCACCTGCAGCGGCTCCGGTTTCTGCATTCCAGATACGTATTGTATTGTCCCGAGAGCCGGACACAATATATCGACCGTCTGGTGAGTATGCGACAGCAGTGACAATACTAGTATGTCCATGCAGCGGCTCAATGGCCAGGGTACCCTTCCCCACATCCCAAATGCGGATCGTCATGTCATAGGAGCCGGAGATGACATGCAGGCCATCTGGCGAGGATGCAATGCTTGTGACTACAGAAGTATGTCCCTTCAGTCGACTGACCATCGCACCCGTCGCTGCATCCCAAATGTAAACGGTTTTTTCGTAGGTAGCGAGAAAAATATAGCGTCCATCGCGCGAGTACGTCACCGCCTGGACGAATTCGCCATGTTCCTCCAGCGGCTCAGCAATTGCCACCCGATTTGCTGCATCCCATATGCGAACTGTCCCATCGTACGAGGCAGAGGCAATATGGGCCCCATTTGGGGAGTATGAGATGCCGGTCACCGGACCATCATGGCCCTCTAGTGGCTTGCCTATTGGAACACCTGTTTCAGCATTCCAGATGCGGATGGTCTTATCATTAGAACAAGACGCAATGAAACATCCATCTGGTGAGTACGTGACACTTTTGACAGTATCAGTGTGCCCCTCTAGTGGCTTACCAACTGGATCCCCAGTCTGTGCATTCCAGATGCAGGTTGTCTTGTCATCGGAGCTTGATACGATACGGCGCCCATCTGGCGAGTATGTAGCACTCGTGATGTTACCCGTGTGTCCCTCTGGTGGTTTACCTACCACCGTTCCCATTTTTGCATTGAATATGCAAATCGTCGAGTCGTAGAAGCCTGACACGATGAACCGCCCATCAGGCAAGTAGGCGACGCTATTCACCCAACTGGTATGACTCTTCGACAGTGTACTGACTGCGACTCCTGTTTCCGCATCCCAAATGCGAACAGTCTCGTCGTAGGAGCCTGAGGAGATATACCGCCCATCAGGGGAGTATGAGACGCTCAACACACTGCCGTCGTGTCCCTTCAGTGGCTTGCCGACTGCCACCCCTTCGGCAGTATCCCAGATGCGAAGCGTCTGGTCGTCGGAGCCAGATACAATGTAGTGACCATCTGGCGAGTACGCAAGGCTCCTAACCTCTTTGGTATGACCTTCCAGCGGTCCAACGATCAGGCCTCCTGTCTCCGCCTTCCAAATACGAATCGTTCGGTCAGCAGATCCAGATGCGATGTACTGGCCATCGGGCGAGTATGCAACGCTCTGCACCGGACCGGTATGCCCAATCAGTGGCTCACCAATTATGGTCCCTTTTTCTACCTCCCAAATACGAATCGTACGGTCGAAGGAACCGGATACAATACGTCGTCCATCCGGTGAATACGCGACGGTAGTGACAGCCTCGGTATGTCCCTTCAGTTGCTCGATGACTGCAGCTCCCGTTTCCGCATTCCAGATGCCAACTGTGTTGTCATCGAAACCAATCGCAATACGGTGACCATCAGGCGAGAATGCGACACTGTTAATCCCGGTATGTCCTTTCAGCGGCTCTCCAACTCCAGCTCCTGTCTCTGCATCCCAGATGCGAATCGTCTTGTCGTTAGAGCCAGAGGCAATATATCGGCCGTCCGGTGAGTATGCGACCGCAAAGACAGGACCGGTGTGTCCCCTCAGTAGATCTGGAAGAGTCGGCCAGTCCTTTATCCGTCCCTCTTGAACGTTCAACAAGTTGTGGAACAAAGTGATGACGCTATTCCACAGATCCGTATCAGTGGGTATAAATGGGAGGCCAGATACATACACGTGAGGCGTACTCATCACAATTGGCTCGCGAAAGATGAGTAGAAACCTCAACGTGTCGCTGATTTGGCGAATAAATGGGGAAGCAGATGACTTCAATGTCATCAGCTATTATTCTCAGGTTGTGGATTGAGTAACGGACCTTGAACCACTTGAGAATTCTCCGCAATGCAAACTCCCCTACTCGAACCTTTGCCAATAAACTGAGGACCTCGACCCAGTAAAGTAGTCGCGGGCCCTGTGTAGAGGAGTCCAGAGCTGTGTACACAATCTGATTCTGGGTATCTGGAGTATATGACAGATGGTCAGACCAGTACAAGCAGCTGTACTGAAGCGTAGTCGATATCTTCTGTTTGATTCGAGTTTCCAGATCGCTTACTTCCCTATTCAGTATAAATGACGACTCCAAGTCACAGATGTTGAATTTGAGTTCTTTTATCATCGTCTCAAGGCAGGCTACCCCCACATCACAGTGTGCCTGCCCAAGATCGACTTTGAGTTCGGGTGGACTATTATTAGATCCAGTGAGGAAATCGATTACGGATAGATGTCGAACACGTATCCCGCCATTTTCCGCCGCATCCCGGTAAAGCAGCGAGCTCAATTTGTTCACCAGCGTTGTGACGATCTCTGGAGCGAGACCCGCTAGCTGAGCGACGCTTTTGTCCGGTAAGGCTCGATGTTGGGCTACGGCAATAACGACAGCCATCACCGATCGAAACACCTCCTGGTTCTTTCCTAGTCGACTGCAAATTGTCGTCGAGTAGAGTCGATAGAGTCCAACCACCGCATTCCCAGACTTTCCAGACAGTGCCTGATCCAAACACTGATTCTTATCGAGCTCGTCTTGTAATGACCTCCACAGAGTCTCCACGAAGATGAAGAGACCACCAGAGCGTTTAACGACTCGCTTCAATCGTTCTTCCCCAGGCCAATCATCTGGTAGTCCACTTTGCTTAGAGACGAAAGAGAGCTTGTGCTGCGCGAAGAGACGGATATCTTCGATTGCCCTTTCGTCCTTCGCCAGGTCTTTGGACAAAAAATGACCCAGCAAGTCCGAACGCTTGAAAAAGTCGACGATGTCCTGCTCTTGTCGACTAGTGATCACGACCTTGAGCCAACTGACCTGCGAGGTCGCCTCTAACAAACTCCTCAGAATCGACTTCCTTCCTTGAACATCCCCACATTCGTCAAATGCATCAATGACCAATACAAGCGAGTGTGGTGGAGCAGGCTGAGAGTGATTCTGAAGAGATGCGAGGAGCTGCGAGAACAGCTCATCCCCGGCCGAGTCCTGATTCAAATGCGAGTCCTTGCGCAGCCTGTCGGCTACCAACTTTCTATACGGTCCCCACGACCCGGCAAGCTTGCACACGAGTGTCGGTAACACGTACTTCGGATCACTGAGTTTTGGGTCGTCACGCCTACAGAAGAATCCACCGCCTAATCGACCCTCCTTGTGCAATCGAGCGCAAATCGAGTTTGCCATTGCAGTCTTGCCAATTCCAGGAATGCCGTGCAGCCAGAACATATTGGGGCTTGCACTCGTTCTCTCGTTCATCGGATCGATAGGCTGGGGTCGAATTGCCCATTCGAAGATCTCATCGAGTAAGACGACTCGCGTTCCCTCCATGCAGCGACGGTCGCGGCTATAGCCTGTGTCGAGTGGTTGAAGTCGATGCAATAGCATGGCTTCCTCTGGATGTAATAATTCAGGTACATCTTCGGCTGAATAGAAAAAACGAACCAATCGAGTATACTCACCGAGGCCTCGGACAGTCTTAAACGTCTCGAAATCGATAGCTCTTTCGAAATCCTTCACGAGCATTTTGAAATTGACCGTGAGTTCGCCGATTCTTTGTGCATTCTGAGCGGATACAATCGAATTTGCGAACCGCCCTATAAAAATTGATCTCGTGAGTTGTTGTGTCGAAGAGGCAGTCACAAAAGGGAACAAAATGCATACTGATGCGGCTTTGCTTGACATACTCAGACGTAAACTCGGCCACGTCGATCGCTAGCGTATACAGTCGCCCAATCGTCCTTCGTAGAATATCCGCGTTGTCGTCTATCGTTTCTTCCAGGCTCTGGAACGCGAACGGAAACACATGGCTGAGTTGGGTAGTCAGGTTAGAAACCGACTGATCCCGTTTTTGCTGAAGTTTCAATAGCTGCTCGGTAAAAGTCTCAGGATCGGAGCCACGATCCCGACGAGAAGAAGGAAAGACAGACATCAAAGGTACACGTTAAGATGCTAAATGCACGTGGTGCACGAGGGTCTAGCTGAAATAGACGATAAGGAGGTGGCCATGAGGTTGAAAATGATTGACTGTACCTGTGAGATCGCAGTGCCGCATTTGATGATGGTGTTGAGGTGGTGTTGAGTAGAATGTCCCATCATATGACGAAACTCGACCATCTCGGCTTGTAGCCTTTGCAACTTCGAGAGTACCGATTCCGACTGGAACCTTCTGCTTCAATCCTAGATCAACACGGGGATGGGCGATTAATACGTACGGTAGGAGGAAGACGAAGCGAGACGACCACGGTCGCAGGCTGATTACGAAAGACGGTTTCCTCTATGATGGAAAGAACAGGCGTCAAAAGGATTTTGTGTACCTTTTGTAACATCTATTGTTGTAGATACGTACCCGAAATGGTAACCTCGTGTTCCATGGTGTCTAGAAATCGTTGGATTGCCTCTTGGGCGTCAATTTCGATTGTGCTTTCCTCTCTTCTAATTGAGATCCCAGCAAGTTGGTGACCAGCTTTGAGGGCCACCTTGAGCTTGGACGACTCGGACACTTCGCTGATTCGCAGACATTCGTCAATCGATGAGAGAAAGATGTGGGAAGGGTTTATGACTTACGGAGTCCCGGATATGGCCCACCCGGAAGATTGTTTCCCCCTAGTCAACTGGATGTCTGACCCGTCGATGCTCAATTTGACACGATACCCAACCTTGATGGGAGTTTCGATTGTAAGGTCTGAAATTATATGGGAAACGTCGAAGACTGTCGAGATTGAGCGTAGGAATTACGGCGGAGGTTAAATATCCTATCAAGCGTCAGTTCCGGCCCAACAAGAAACAGGCTGGACGAAAGAAGTATGACACTAACATGGGATCATCTTCTCCAGTGTTTGAAGTCATCATAGAACAGGATTAGATCAGCGTTTTCACAATTGCGGGAGAGGTAGGGTTCAAGTGTCGGTGGCAGTCTCCAACCGTCACTATTGAGTTGAGCTCATGCAGCCTCTGAGAGCCCATCTTTCTTTCCTCCTTTACTCGACCTGGGGCCATACAATCAACGTGCGTACGCTCTTGACTTATAGTAACGGCTTTTCATCATCAGCAGTTCATTTTCTTTCGAATTTGACATGCACGGCGTTGGCAAGAACGGCGTAATTGTTGGACGCACTCCGTCTCCTGGTCCTCTGCATCCTCTTCTTCGCGTCTTCTGCCGTTCTTTCTGCGCCAATTTTGGAACTTGTGAGCCAAAAAGTATCGATAGTGAAGGACGGATTATCGAAGCAGGGGGTCCATGTGTGTCAGGGTATAGGAGGGTCGTTCCTATCCACCTTCATCGGGGGACTTCGACCTCCTCCCGAGCTACACTGCGGGAAAGGCCACCGGGTGTTGTGTGTGGTGGTCCAGTTTCACTGGGGTGAGCCATACGGTGAGGTCCAAGGCTCAACCGGTGAACTTCGCCCTCACCTGGGAGCCCACTCGACCTCACTGGTGACGTGGGTTTGACTCGTGCTGCGGGCTACGCCCTCTGATGCACTCTTCGTCGATATGGATACGATCCAGCATCTTGGGTAGATTTGAGCTTCTGGATATCGGTGTCCCTCGCTTATTTGGACTTTCCTTGGGATCGAGAGGTAAGCCGATTCGAACTTATTGTCCGTGAATTTCTCCTTCCCCTTCTTGCTGATGGCGAGTGTTTTAGGCGTACTTTGCGGTGTCAGATGATTGACAAGAAGACGGGAGGCTACCCTCTGCGACCATTCATCTCGGTCGTAGGATATCGATTCTGCCCTGCATTCTTCATTTCTCATTTACGAGACCTCGTCATAAATGTACACTGAAGACAGTGCTCTGACCCGATTTCCCTCTGGTTTCTTCACGGAACGAGCCTATTTGAGGCGAAACTGTTTCCTGGAACAGTAGAAGGGAAAAAAAATGTGTGTATATATAATTGTCTCCGGGTACCGAAGAAAATATGAATGTACAGGAGTGGTCCATGATCGGGATTTTATCGATTGTAGCCCGTGACTAAATGAAGAGTTATGGGTCCGACACCTTGATGTCCGTCCACGATGATCCGAAACTAAACTCACTGGTATCCACACGAACAACGCGGTGACGATGACTAGTAGGGATAGTGAGGATCGCAGGGCATGTCAACCCGTTTCGATAGTCCTCGGGGACCCAAAACCAAAGGCCTCCAGTAGTCGGGTGGTGGACCCAACCATTCGAGTCGGTATTGAGATCACCGGAAATTGTCTCTGTTTGCCACCAAGTAAGAAGTATTAGGCCAATCTGCGGGTGCATTCTACGTAAACAAAAATACTCACTTTCTAGTTTGGCAGCATCCCAGATCCGAATCGTTCTATCGTCGGAGCTAGACATAATAAATTGTCCATCTGGTGAATAGGCAACACTGGTAATGTGGTCGGTATGTCCCTTCAGTGGACCACCCGCAGCGGCTCCAGTTTCTGCATTCCAGATACGTATTGTATAGTCCCAAGAGCCGGACACAATATATCGACCGTCTGGTGAGTATGCGACAGCAGTGACAATACTAGTATGTCCATTCAGCGGCTCAATGGCTAGGGCACCCTTTCCCACATCCCAAATGCGGATCGTCTCATCGAAGGAGCCAGAGATGACATGCAGGCCATCTGGCGAGGATGCAATGCTCGTGATTTCTTTGGTATGTCCCGCTAGTGGGCGACCAACCATTGCACCCGTCATTGTATCCCAAATGCGAATGGTTTTGTCGGAGGAGGCTGAAAAGATATAGCGCCCATCGTGCGAGTACGTCGCCGCCTGGACGGAATCGCTATGTCCCTCCAGCGGCTCAGCAATCACCACCCGATTTGCTGCATCCCATATGCAAACTGTCCCATCGTACGAGGCAGAGGCAATATGGGCCCCATTTGGGGAGTATGAGATGCCGATCACCGGACCATCATGGCCCTCTAATGGCTCGCCCACTGGATCACCTGTTTCCGCATCCCAGATGCGGATGGTCCGGTCACCAGAGCCGGACGCAATGAAACGTCCATCTGGCGAGTACGTGACACAAGTGACAGTATCAGTGTGTCCCTCTAGTGGCTTACCAACTGGGTCCCCCGTCTGTGCATTCCAGATGCGGACTGTCTTGTCGTCGGAGCTTGATACGATACAGCGCCCATCTGGCGAGTATGCAGCACTCGTGATGTCATCTTTATGTCCCTTCGGTGGTTTACCTACCTCCGTTCCCATTTTTGCATCCAATACGCAGATTGTCCAGTCCTCAGAGCCTGACACAATAAACCGTCCATCAGGCGAATAGGCGACGCTATTCACCCAAAAGGTATGTCTCTCCAACGGTGTACCAACCACGACTCCGGTTTCCGCATCCCAAATGCAAACAGTTTTATCGTAGGAACCCGAGGCGATATACCACCCATCAGGGGAGTATGAGACGCTTGACACAACACCGTCGTGTCCCTCCAGTGGCTTGCCGACTGCCACTCCTCTGGCAGCATCCCAGATGCGAAGTGTGTGATCGTCGGAGCCGGATACAATGTAGTGACCATCTGGCGAGTACGCAAGGCTCCTAACCTCTTTGGTATGACCTTCCAGCGGTCCAACGACTAGGCCTCCTGTCTCCGCCTTCCAAATACGAATCGTATTGTCAGCAGACCCAGATGCGATGTACCGACCATCCGGCGAGTATGCAACGCTCAACACCCAATTGGTATGCTCTATTATCGGCTCACCAATTGTGGTCCCTTTTTCTGCTTCCCAAATACGAATTGTACGGTCTCTGGAACCGGATATAATACGTCGTCCATCTGGTGAATACGCAACGCTAGTGACAGCCTCGGTATGTCCCTCCAGTTGCTCCATGACTGCACCTCCCGTTTCCACATCCCAAATGCCGACTGTGTGGTCCCCGGAGCCAGACACAATACGGCGACCGTCAGGTGAAAACACCACGCTGCTGATCCAATCGATATGTCCTTTCAGCGGCTCTCCAATTGCTGCTCCTGTCTCCGCATCCCAGATGCGAATCGTCGCGTCGTCAGAGCCAGAGGCAATATATCGGCCGTCTGGTGAGTATGCGACCGCATTGACAGGTTCGGTATGGCCTCTCAGCAAATCTGGAAGAGTCGACCAGTCCCTCATTCGTCCCTCTTGAACGTTCAACAACCTGTGGAACGAAGTGCTGACGCTATTCCACAGATCCGTATCTGTGGGTAGAAATGGGAGGCCGGATACATACATGTGAGGCGTACTCGTCATAATCGGTTCACGAAAGATGAGTAGAAACCTCAACGTGTTGTTGATTCGGCAACTTAATGAGGAATCGGACGGCTTCGATGTCATCAACTATTGTTCCCAAGTTGTGGACGATTAACGGACCTTGAACCACTTGAGAATTCTCCGCAACGCAAATTCCCCTACTTGGACCTTTGCCAATAGACTGAGGACCTCGACCCAGTAAAGTAGTCGCGGGCCTAGTGTAAATGAGTCCAGTGCCGTGTACACAATCTGATTCTGGGTATCTGGAGTATAGGACAGATGTTCAGACCAGTACAAGCTACTGTACTGAAGCGTAGTCGATATCTTTCTGTTCGATCCGAGTCTCAAGATCGGCTACTTCCTCATTCGGCATAAACGACGACTCCAAGTCGCAGATATTGAATTTGAGTCCCTTTGTCATCGTCTCAAGGCAGGCCACTCCCACATCGCTGTGTGCCTGCCCAAGGTCGACTTTGAGTTCGGGTGGACTATTGCTAGATTCTGTGAGAAAATCGATGACGGATAGATGTCGAACACGTATCCCGCCATTTTCAATTGCATCCCGGTAAACCAACGAGCTCAGTTTGTTCACAAGTGTTGTGACGATCTCTGGAGCGAGACCCGCTAGCTGAGCGACGCTTTTGTCCGGTAAGGCTCGATACTGGGCCACGGCGATAACGACAGCCATCACCGATCGAAACACCTGCTGATTCTTTCCTATTCGACTATTGATCGTCGTCGAATAGAGTCGATAGAGGCCAACTAACGCGTCTCCAGACTCTCCAGACAGTGTCTGATTCAAACACTGATTCTGATCGACCTCATCTTGTAATAACCTCCACAGGGTCTCCACAAAGATGAAGAGACCACCCGAGCGTTGAACGACTCGCTTCAATCGTCCTTCCCCAGGCCAATCGTCTGGTAGTCCACATTGCTCAGCGACAAGAGAGAGCTTGCGTTGTGCAAATAGACGAATATCTTCGACTGTCCTTTCGTCCTTTGCAAGGTCCTGGGACAAATAGCGACCTACGCAGTCCGAACGCTTGAAAAAGGCGTCGATGTCTTGTTCTTGTCGACTAGTGATCACGACCCTGAGCCAACTGACCTGCAACGTCGCCTCCAACAAACTGCTCAGAATCGACTTCCTTCCTTGAACATCCCCACATTCGTCGAATGCATCAATGACCAACACAAGCGGGTGTGGTGGAGCAGGCTGAGAGCGATTCTGGAGAGATCCAAGGAGCTGCGAGAACAGCTCATCCCCGGCCGAATTCTGATTCAAATGCGAGTCCTTGCGCAACCTGTCGGCCACCAACTTTCTATACGGTCCCCACGACCCGGCAAGCTTGCACACGAGTGTCGGTAATACGTATTTCGGGTCACTGAGTTTTGGGTCGTCACGCCTGCAGAAGAATCCACCCCCCAATCGGCCCTCCTTGTGCATTCGAGCGCAAATCGAGTTTGCCATCGCAGTCTTGCCAATGCCAGGAATGCCATACAGCCAGAACATATTGGGGCTTGTACTCGTTCTCTCGTTCATCGGGTCGACAGACTGGGGTTCTATTGCCCATTCGACGATTTCGTCGAGCAAGGCAACTCGCGTTCCCTCCATGCAGCGACGGTCCCAGCTATAGCCCGTGTCGAGTGGTTGAAGTCGATTCAATAGCATGGCTTCCTCTGGATGAGGTAGGTCAGGTACATATTCAACTGAATAGAAATCCAATTGCAAACACTCACCAAGGCCTCGGACAGTCTTAAGCGTTTCGACATCGATAGCCCTTTTGAAATCCTTCACGAGTATTTCGAAATCGACCGTGAGTTCGCCGATCTTTTGTGCATTCTGAGCGGATACGATCGAATTTGCGAACCTCTCTATCAAAATTTGGTCCCGTGAGTTGTTGTGTCGAAGATGCAGTCACAAAAGGGAGCAAAATACATACTGAGGCGGCTTTGCTTGACATATTCAGACGTAAACTCGGCCACGTCGATCGCCAGCGTATACAGTCGCCCAATCGTCCTTCGCAGAATATCCGCGTTGTCGTCTATCGCTTCTTCCAGGCTCTGGAACGCGAACGGAAAGACATGGCTGAGTTGAGCAGTAAGGTTAGAGACCGACTGATCCCGTTTTTGCTGAAGCTTCAACAGCTGCTCGGTAAAAGTGTCAGGGTCGGAGCTACGTTCGCGACGAGAAGAAGGAAAGACAGACATCAAAGGTACCCGTTAAGATGCTGAATGCACGTGGTGCACGAGGGTCTAGCTAAAATAGACGATAAGGAGGCGTCTATGAGGTTGAAAATGGTTCACTATACCTGTGAGATCGCAGTGCCACATTTGATGATGGTGTTGAGGTGGTGTTGAGTAGAATGTCCCATCATATGACGAAACTCGACCATCTCTACTTGCAGCCTTTGCAACTTTGAGAGTACCGATTCCGACTGGAACCTTCTGCTTCAATCCTAGATCGACGCGAGGATGGGCGATTAATACGTACGGTAGGAGGAAGACAAAGCGAGACGACCATGGTCACAGGCTGATCAAGTAAGACAGTTTCCCCTATGATAAGAAAAACAGGCGTCAAAGGAGTTTTGGGTGCCTTTTGTAACATCCATTTTTGTAGGTACGTACCCGAGATGGTAACCTCGTGTTCCGTGGTGGTTAGAAATCGTTGGACTGCCTCTTGGGCGTCAATTTCGATTGTGCTTTCCTCTCTTCCAATCGAAATCCCAGCGAGTTGACGACCAGCTTTGAGGGCTAGCTTAAGCTTGGACGACTCGGACACTTCGCTGATTCGCAGATGTTCGTCAACAAATGAGAAAGATATATGGGAAGCGTTTCTGACTCACTGTGTCCTGGATGGAACACACACAACAGACTGTTTCTTTCTCGTCAACTGGACGTTCGTCCCATCGATGCTGAATTTTATACCGAACGCGACCTTGATGGGCGTTATGATTTTAATGTCTGAAATTACATGAGAAACGTCGAAGACTGTAGAGATGGAGTGTAGGAATTACGGTGGAGGTTAAAGATCCTATCAAGCGTCAATTCCGGCCCAACAAGAAACAGGCTGGACGAAAGAAGTACGACACATACATAGGGTCATCTTCTCCAATGTTTGAAGTCATCATAGAACAGGCTTGGATCAGTGTTTTCACAATGGCGGGAGAGGTAGAGTTCAAGTGTTTTGTTAGCGCGGTGGCGGTCTCCATATCGCTATTGAGTTGAACTTAGCCTTGAGAGCCCATCTTTCTTTCCTCCATTACCTGGCCTGGGGCCATACGATCAACGTGCGTACGCTCTTGAATTACGGTAACAGCTTTTCATCATCAACAGTTTATTTTCTTTCGAATTTTGAGATGCACGGCGCTGGCAAGAACGGCGTATTGGACGCGCTCCGTCTCCTGATCCTCTGCATCCTCTTGTTCGCGCCTTCTGCCGTTCTTTCTGCGCCAATTTCGGAACCTGTAGGCCAAAAAGTATCGATAGTGGAGGACGGATTAGTGAAGCGGGCCGTCCATGTGTATTCGCTCGTGAACTATGACCGTCCATCCCTCAAAAGCGCAGAGAATGAACAAGTACGTGGTCCCTTCAAACTTTTGTTGGGGAGATATGGATCTTATGAATCTCATATAGGCCAACATTTCGTCCACGGGCAATCCTCGAGATTATTCGCATACGGTCGAGATGGCAGACAGGATTTCCGATGACGAGTAACCAGTGTTTAAATCTCTCTCTTTACGCCGTATTTGTCGGATAGGCTTTTTGTGCATATATTCATGAGCGCTGGTATGAACACCCCCATTCTCTTTACCTTTCACTGTCTCTGTGTGAGTAGGCCCCCATGACTGCACACAGAGTCTCTGAAATTTGTTCTCGGATGGAGTAGCAGGTAACGGCGGCGAGCCCGTCCCTCGCCACTGGAGAGATGATTAGACGTCCAAATGGATCCCGTCGATCACCACATATCCCAACTGAATATGTTTCCATTGCGACAATTGTTGATGTTTGTGGAGACGTGGGCCACTGGCCACAGGGCGAGCATAATGGCCGCTCCTCCGATCCCAGGCCCGACTGACCGAATTCCTCCTCCACGCCGTCTCTACCGATGGCAACCAACAGATGCGAAAGAGCTGCTCTGTAAGCTTGCTAGCTTTTTTGTTCTTAGTAGCCAGCTGTTGCGGCTGCTGTCGGTTAGGCTGTTCGTCGCATTTATCTCCTAAAGGGAAATTGGGCCTTCGATTTCAAACTCCGAGTAATTCGCTGTAGTAGCGCTGCGCGTGTGATTGGCTACGTGGGCGGCCGCGTGTTCCTTGGCGAGGCTGCTGTTCTTGCCTGGTTTGTATAAAGTCGGCCCATCTTCAGCCATTCTGCCCACCACAAAGCACTCTCTCCCCTCCCTCACCTCGTTCTCCCCGCCGCCGTCGTTGACGAGCTCCCCTTCCGGCTGTTTTTCTTCCCTTTTATAACGCGCACGACCAAGCGACGTGCTCACGTTCTACTTCACGACTCCCAGAAGCTAAAGTCCACGCTCGCGTGAAGCGCAACGATTTTTCTCCTTTTTTCTCGACGAAAAAAAGTTTGCTGTAGATCAGAAAAAGCATCTTAAAAACTGTTCACCCTCGTATTTTTCTTCTCCCCAGCGGTGTAACAAGTTTCCAGTGCTCAGCCACTTTTTTCACGGATTTTTTTTTCACGAACGAACAACACGCACGCACGCACACGCCACTATCTGTAGCCAACTAGTCAATCTTTTCTATCCTCGTTTCAAAACACGTTCTACGCAAAAATGATCTCCAACGTGTTCACCCTCGTCCTCGCCACTGCCAGCGTCGCCAATGCTATCCCTCTCTTCCACCGAGAGCCAGCACCAGTCCAGCAGCTCATCCGACGTGCTGAAAACAACGGTCAACTCGCACAAGGCAGCAACTTTTACTTCCAATCCCTTCACATCGAAGACTCCTGCACTCGTACGTCGCACCTCCCTTTGGCTTGCTTTGTCCCTCCCTCCCAGCCTCATGCCCACCACTTCGCTCCCCTTCTTCTCTTCGAAATGACCAAAAATATATATCTAATACCGTTTTTTTTTTCTTATGAAAATAGCCGGTCAAGTCGCATGTGTCTCAGGCAACTATGCTACTTGCTCTCCAGAGGCAAACTGGGAGATTCAACCTTGCGCCGCTGGAACGACCTGCCTTGCCGTCCCCGCAGACTCGTCTTCTGGAGTGACCGTCCAATGCACCACCCAGGATGCCGCCACCACTTCGATCAACAACGCCGGTGGTGAAAATAATGTGGTCGCCGCCGATTACCACGTCGTCGATGCCCCTTTCCATGCCGCTATTGTTCCCACTGCTACGGAAAGTGTCCCCGTACCGACCGCCACCGAGAGTGCTAGTGCTACCGAAAATGCCAGCACTGAATCTGCTAGTGCTACCGAGACTGCAAGCACTGAAGATCCCAGCGCGACCTGCATTCCCGACGATGAAGATCCCGAAGATCCAACGGAGTCGACTGAAGTTCCTACGGCCACGGAGACGCCCACTCCCACTGCCACCGAAGCACCCGCTCCAGACGAGACTTGCACTGAAGATCCAGAGGAGCCAGCCGAAACCGAGACGATCACTGTCATTTTGGTTCCAGTCCCCTCTCAATCTGGCGTCTTCTCGACCACAACCTTGTTCCCTGAAGCAACTGCTGCCCCCACTGAGACTGTTTCCTCTTCATCTGCCTCCGAGACTGCATCAGAGACCGCTTCTTCGAGTCCTGCTTCGGAGACCGCCAGTTCCACTGAAGCTGCCCCAACGGAGGTGTACTCGTATCCAGGTGCTGATCCTACCCCCACGGAATCTCCTGCTTCTGACTCGGCTTCCGCCACTGAGGCTCCTTCGTCTGACAACAACAGCAGCAGCAGCTCCACTTCTTCGGAACCCGTCACCCCGACGACGCTCATTGTTCCTCCCCCATCGGCGCCTACAGAGTCTGTCACCTCGGTCACGATCTCGTTCCCT
>WSTO01000244.1:0-17467 GCA_019627685.1 Serendipita sp. 399 | reverse complement strand
GACTTAACTATTCGAGAAGTCGGTGCCGCTATGGGCTGTGGACCTATGTACATTGCGGCCACTCAAACCGGGTACCTTGAGTGTCTCGATAAGCAGCGTGCAGCAGCCGTAGCTGGTAACGTTCATCCGCTTCAAAGAACAGTGTCCTCCCGAACGAACAAAACGACAAAAAGTGTATCCGAAAAGCCTGATGACCAGGAGGCACAAGATGGAAATCACGGCTTGGACGGGGACGATGTCGCTGAAAATCTCAGAAATGTGGCTGAACGATTGAGAAGGGAGCTTGGTTCTGAGACTCCTGCGAGGCCGGATGCGACTGCTCCCGGAACTCCAACTCACGGGACGTCTCCACTCGGAGAGTCAACGGCGGTCCCTACAGCCGGCACTAGCCGTGATGCGAACAACTCGCCAACCACACCCCTTACTGCGATTACGTCGCCACCAAAGGCAGATGCGAAATCAGCACCAGAGAAGCACAAGTACGGGCCTAGCATGATCAAGCAACATTTTGAGGAGTTTGAACTGGCCCAAAAAGATGTCTTGATTGACATTCTGACATCCAGCGAAGCTACCTTGAATTCTAGCTTAAGGGTGCATGAACCCGGTCCCTCAATCAGCGAGCTTTACGGCGGGGACTTTTTGCGTGGGGATGTTGAGGAAGGCGATCTACCTGAGATGATTGCAAAGAGGAGGAAGGCATCGAGGAGAAATACGCCACTCGCAAGTACCGCAGCCTCAGCTCTCGATGTTGACAGGGATTTGGACGAAGACGACGACGACGATACAGAAGAGAAGAAAATGAAATCAAAGCGGGACGGCGATGATAATGACAGCTCTATTGGCCCGACTCCAGAGTTCAAACGGAACGAAACCCTTGTACGGGTGTATTCTCTACTCTTCGCGTGGGAGTAAGTGGTTCGCGTTCATTCTTGTCGTTCAGCACGTCTGATAGTTGTCTAGCGGATTTGTTGAAACACTCAATGCGATGCATAAAGAATGTACGGGAAAAAGACGCTCAAGGCTTCATTTCCATGTCTACGAGAGCTTGGTTCGCCCAGGAAAGAAACCGATGCCCGATATTGGTTTAGATGAAGAAGAAGAACCCGAAGAGAGTCAAGAAGAGGCTCGAGAACTTTCGATTAAAGAGGCCCTTGCGTTGTTGGAGAACAAGAAGTACACACCACAGAGCCGGAGTATCATCGCTCGGATCGTCCACTTCAATAAATGGCTTCAAAGTGATGTGAGCGTGTTTGCGGCCAAAAGTGCTGCCGCTGCGAGTGTGTTTGCGACTCTCAGTCAGTGCTCCATTCAGCGATTACCTCCTGTCCAGCTTACGACTTTCTCTAGTTTTTGCTAGTACGACGAAGCAGTGGTTCATCAATTATGGCTTGACAAGTGGTCTCCTCACTTGTGTCGTTGCTCTCGCTCCTACTCTCGGTCAAAGTCTGTTGACCTTTATTCTTCAAATCAGTGGGTCAGGACTTGGAACGCTTGTGGGCTGGGCCATCCTTGAAATGTTCAAGAACGTTGGCGGATATGGTTACAATCCGTAAGATCCTCTCCAGAGACTACAGGATTTCACTCTTTCTGATCTTTTTATTAGCTATGGAATGTGCGCGATCTTGGGTGTATTTGCGCTGCCCCTTCAGTACTGCATCTACGAAAGACCTCAGCTATTTGTGCTCTCTCTCTTGGCCCTCAACTCTGCTGCTGTTATCACCGCCACGGAAAACATCTACGTCGATTATTACCACCGAACAGGCTTTGATTCACCTGCCCTTCGAGCTGGAAAAACGATGGTTGCACTTGCTGTAGCCCTCGGTATCGTTATTATCTTCCAACTGTTTGTTCTTCGGAATCCAGCCAGGAGGACGCTGAGGAAAGAACTCGGCAATCTCGTATATGCCAACCTCGCCTACAACACCATCCTGCAAGCGTATGTACGAGCTGTCCTCCCCGCTGATCCCAAACAGCGTGGTCGACCGATGATTCTGAGAAGGATCGAGCGAGAATTGAAGCACAGGGAGGCAAAGATGCAAATGCAAATCATCGATATAACTACCCTCATGGCGTATGTATCCTCTTTCCCTTCCTTCTCTCCCTTCTTTCCGTTCTATTCTGATATGTATACTCAATCCGGATTTGCAGATTTGCCGCAGCAGAGCCGTCTTTTACGAGCAAATTCCGAGGGGATCTGGCGCAGACCATCGTGCAAGCGAACCAAATCATTCTTGATCGTCTCAGAGAGGCTCGAGCAGCGATTGGAGCCGAACCATTTGACCCATACATCCTTGAGAACATGGTAGCCGTTCTCTCCCCTTACCGCCGACGTGCGACTAGGATCAACAAAACGGGGCTCTACCTCTGCGCTATGAGCCTGATGTCCAAATCACCTCTACCACATGAATCCATATTCACACAGCACCTATTGAACCATTTTGTGCACGATGCCCTGCTGATAAGTAGCAAATTGGCGAGATCGAAGGAGGGGGCAAAGGCGATACGCAGCGGTACGTACACCTCTGGGTTTCCTCATCAAAGCGTGTTCACTGAAATATATTGTACGTTTTCGATAGATTCCTTTACCAGATATTGGTTCTATCTCATCAGCGTCAGTGGTATTCCAACACAGCTAAGGAGTATTGACACTGCATGCAAATCGTTGTTCGGAGAGTTAGAGGACGACCCAAAAATACAATAATCTTGTCAAAACACAAAACGTTCAAATCAACCCGACGAGTGCATGAGCACAGTTGTCCAGCAAAGAACACACAAAACTATCGACGTATATGTGTAGACTCGATTTAATCCGTCTTGGTATATAGATTATTCACCTTCTATGCAACCTCCCTCCCCGGCCCCCGTTTCTTTATCGAACGCATTTGATTTCTGGGTCGAACTCGGCTCAGGGCTATCCATTTTTCTCGTGCATTGGAGCCAATCTTTCTCTCTTTCTCGTGTATCTAGTCCTATTGAAACGTAGATGGTTGTCAGTGCCATCGTGCGGCTAACTAAAGGCGTAAGCGTAGGCGTATCAAGTTTTATTCGCCAGGGAGTGTGATTCCTGGAGAGGCAAACGAAGGAAGGGGGGCAGAAGGGGATGGAGTTTTGTCGTAGAAACGGCAGGAACCCTGGCTTATAAGAAGAGTTGTCACAGTGCTTCTGACGATGATGCATGCACGGTTCGTACTTTGAAAGGAAGGAAGGAAGAACCGCGGGTGCTTATTTTGTTTGGTCTTGGCGGGTCAGATCTTTGATGGAAAATAAAGACATTGAATTGACATTGAGAAACAGAACTTGTAAAAGGGTCCGAGCTCAAAGAGTAAGGGGACTGATGGTCGGTTTCGTGGCCGCCTCGCCTTCGGAGGGACGATAGATGATCATCAATCTGTTCCCTCAAGTACAGGCTTGCACGCACCGATCCCATCCATTCGTGGCTACCGTAGCGGAGTGGTAGATGGTCGTTCGAGTCGCAGAATTGGTGCAGACCCAAAAGCAATAAAAGCTGAACGTCGGGACGATCATTCCAGACGTATAACTGTGGGAAATGGTTAAAAAATGTAAGGAAGGCGAGATTATGTCGAGTCAAGCGTTATATACTCACCTGGCCCAAGGAGGAGGTGTGATGGTGGACAATGAAGGCGATGTGGTGGTAGGGGTGGGGCGGGACGTGAATGGGGCGCATGTCTCGTAAACCGTTCTGACCACTGAGCTGGTGACGACCGTCGAGTGAGGGTAGCGCTTGCATGCTGTACAGGCCAAGTTGCTCGTGGTGGTGATCGTAGGTCCCGGAGCACATCTATACAGACACACACACTCCGTTTTTAGAAATGAAATGGTATTTTTTATTTTTTTGATAATGATGACTCACGTTGCACGCTTTTCCAACTCTTGCTCTTCGCCTCCAACCCGCTTTGGATATTTCACGCCACAAGGAATCGTGGCCGTCACCGGAGGCGGATAGGTCGTAAACGTGGAGGTGGAAGTGGACTTGGCCAGGCATCCTTCGTTACACAAGGAGTAAATGACCTTTGTAGTAGCTGGAACACAGCTCGTCGTTCCACTTATACATGTCAGCATGAGACCCAGGAGGATCGCAATTGCAATGATCGTTGACTCACCCTCGAGAAGTCGTCCGTGTGGGAGTGGGCGTCACCGTAGGGGTCGGATAGACATAGGTCGTAGTGCTCGCAACCGTAACAGTCGAATAATACGCATTTGCTACAGAAGCGAGGCTCAGCGCGAGCCCAACAAGCAACCTAATCATGTGAAGAAACATATGGTCAGCGAGGAGGGATTTCCAGGCTTTCTCGCTCTCAAAGCGTCGAATGTGTTCTGATATTTGTAGTGTGTGTGATGCCTCGAACATTGATTCGATAATCGACCGGGCACCCAATACGAGGATTTTGAAGGTCAAAAAGTCGAGCCGGCGGATATTAGAGATCTATAGAGAAAACGGCTCGATGTCGGCAATCCCAAATAAATGCGTCGGGACCAAAACTTGCGCATCTCCTCCCGTCAAAGGAATGTGAGAGAAGGACCCTTGGTCCACGCATGCACGAACTCACAGACATATATATCTGCGGACCACGAGTTCGGGGTAGATGATCACGGCCTCGAGCCCACGCGCTCGTCCGTTCTAGGGAAAGAAGAAGCTTCGAAAATGCAAGCAAGTCCCTTCATCGCTTATCATTTTACTTATTCAGGACGTGGGGAGAGTTCAGTGTCTATATGGCGGGTTTGCTTCTTTACTGCATTATTAGTTTTCTGGCGGATCGAGGGGATTGTAGCAAGTGAAGAGATACTCTTTCCGGGGATTTGGGAAGAAAGGGATAGGATGTAGGATAGACGGATGAGCTTGAGCTCGGTGGAAAACTGGGCTGGAATGGCATGTCTGGGGGGATAACAATACAGCTCAATCAGAACAAAATAGTTCTCTATAGGAGATTATACATGCATACCTGAATCATGCGAGGAGCGTTTGGTCCCTCTAAGAAATTGTGTGGTACTCAAAAAACGGTGGCCTCCTCTACAGACAATAGCTCCTCAAAATTCAGCTGAGCTCGGTCTCTTGAGCTTAATAAAACTCTGAGATAGGGCCACAAGAATGAATGATTTCCTCGACCCCTATCATCTCTCTTGTTCACTCGACCTCTTTCCGCTTTACTTCACTGCGGCCTATTCACATTCATTTTGCTCCTCGCTCCCATAATTCCTTCTAGTTTGTCGAATGAATGGCCAAAGAAAAATGAGGATAATACAATTTTTCAAAGAACCCAAAGTTCAAAAATTTTGTTGTGGTGATGTGGTCGGTGGACAAGGTTGGTGTTCCCCCAGATCGTCAGAGGCGTGGGACTGAGCACGGTCTGACCCAATCAAGGATCGACGGAGATGGGGAAGAGAATGCTCTGCAAGTGTTAATTTGTTGTCCGTGTACCTATGTCACACTCAACGGGCTCGAGTACGGTAAACCCATGCGACTCGTATCGTATATTGGCCTTTGAGGCAGTACTCACGAACCCAGCGACATCATGACGCCGAGTAAAACTGAAGAGCCAGTTTCCTCCGTAAACGGCGTCATTCTCATCGGGGACTCCTTCTGTAGTTTTCAACGATGTGTGTATCTTGCGTTTGCGTCGGTCACGATCGACGAGGATTACGCTTTGGGGCGATCGGTTATTTGCTTGCTTAGTGATGTGGCATGGTTACCATTGCTTCAAGAAGGGTTTTTGATCAGCGGGGATAAGATATGAGGGGATGCTACGCAGCCGCGAGTTGCACCGCCTACGAAATATCGACACCCCGGACAGCTCTTTATAACCTTCGCCTGGACTCCCAGTGCTCCCTCATCTATTTATCCATCTCTCTCTCTCTCTCCCTTTTCTTCATCGGACCCGGTGTCCCTGTTTTTTTTTTTTTCGGTGAGGATTGTCCCTAGTCAGTCTTCATGAATTTCATTGACGATCCTCTTGCCACAGACTACTCTCACCTACTTCTATACCATTTTTCTTCCTCTTCTTTTCTTTCCCTTCAACGTCGACGATCATCATGCAACTCTCCATCCTCTCCCGCGCCGTCTTGGTTCTCTCCATCGTCTCTTCATTGGTGGCGGCAGCCCCAGTTCCCACTCTCGTGCGTATAACCATCCTCATCGCCAACACACCTAACCCCATAATTTCTTGACCGTGTTGTTCGATTTGAAACGAGAGGCTGACTGACCAACCTATCACCGACTACTTGATTAATAGGGTCAACAAACTCTCCAAAAGCGAGAACCTTCTCCGCATGAGGGACTCCTCTCCACACTCTTCCATCTCACCCCGATCGGGAGAGTGGAACAGGTAGTCGAGACTGGCGTGCATCTCCTCCATCATGATCATCATTAGAGAATTTGACTTCAATTGCCACCCACCCACTCTCAACTCCTCGACCGGTTCCACACATGCAAGCAAGCTCGCTCTCCTCGTCCAAATTCCTACCTTTCATTCGCACGTGCACGCTCCTTTTATTCGGTTTGAATTGTATACTGTACGTTAGCCAGTCAGGGCGGATGGGGGGGATGGGATGATTTCGTCTACCCCCCTCCCCTCCCCTCTCTCGAACCGGAATCCATCCATTGAGTGTGCTCATTCGGAGAAGCGATATAAGTCATGCGTGTATGGGTGGGAAGATCTGCTAAAAAGGTGACGATTGCTGTACATTGGGACTTACGCTTGCCGGCATTCCCCCCCTCCTTTCAGTCTTTCTAGCGCTCTAGCTCTCACACACCCGTCTCTCTCCCTCTGTCTCTCTTTTCGGTCAGTCGCAAGAACGCCGCGTCTTGATTGTTCATCAAAAGCATTTCGAGGGGCCATCTTCTATCAAAGGAGTAACAACCAAAACATGAGCGAGCGTGTCGTCGGTTCATTAAAGGTCTCTCCCTCCTTTTCGCTAGATTAGCCGTTGTCCGTATCCTAAACGCGCCGTTTCAGATGGGACGAAGAAAAGGGAGAGGGGAGAGGATGAGGGAGTCGCGTCGACAAGCAAAAGTTTCTCTTTCACCGGCAAGTATGAGAAATTTCACCCAGCTGGAATGGTCTAAAAAAAAAAAGAAAGAGAAGAGAACAAGGGCGTCTTGCTGTGCGAACTCGAAAAAATTTCCCAATAAGTGGCCCACGCCACAGCACAGGAGGCAGCCATATAATAAGCTTGGACCTGCCCACCACCGCCGCGTCGCTTGCGCTATCCTATCTATCCAGGATCGACGACGACGAAAAATGCGCGGGGAGGGATGTCAATAACACTATGCAACATTTTCTCTCGCACAAATGATTGACCGCTGCGCTGCGCTGCGCCTGCGTAAATAAGTTATGTCGTTGCGCCGTGCCGTGCCGTGGGCAAGGCCGGAAATGCGTATCACGCTAGTGATGAAAATTCACGCAAAACGTGT
This sequence comes from Serendipita sp. 399, assembly GCA_019627685.1. NCBI lineage: Eukaryota > Fungi > Basidiomycota > Agaricomycetes > Sebacinales > Serendipitaceae > Serendipita > Serendipita sp. 399. The sequence goes on along the minus strand of WSTO01000244.1, from coordinate 10,038 downwards.
GTGGCAATGAGAAAACCCACCAAAAAAACAGAGTTTTGTTGGTTCGTCACCTAAGAAAAGAAACAGAAAAGAAACGAAAAAGAAACGGATCTTAATCCCGAGTCCATCCATATATTTATCCGTCACCGATCAACTGATCAGACGAAAAACCGGTGAGCGACAACGGGGGGTCCTAAGCACGTCGATCGGAATCCCTCTCCCGTCATTACGCCCAGAGATCTGTCGTCCAGATCGCCCAAAACCGTTGAATAGATTATGGCACTTATGACTAATGGGAGAGCATGGGTTCTCATTCTTGGGAGCGAGTGCAACCATTGCTGAAGGAGTCAACGCAATGTCGTTATGGATGGTAGGTCCATCGGTTGTCATGAGGATCCACAGAGAGAGCTAATGGCCTACATAGGTATTCACAAGCTGGGAGCTGGTAGCGGAGCACCGCGTTCCCCCGCCGTCAGTCACACGTCGACCTTGTCTTAGTCTCATCTTTTTGTTGGCGTAGCTCGCGCACTGCGTTGTCACGGTCGAGGAGAGATAGGAAATATTTAAGGGCCAAGGTGACCAAATGGGTTTCCTCCCCCCTCCCATTTCGCTAGCCTTCAATTTCCCACCCGCACTTGGGCCTGGTGCCCAAAATCTCCTTCATCAGGTAATTATTCGGTGCTCAATTCCATTCTCATTGTTTGTTGGGGGGCCTTCACTAACAAAAAGTATTTCAAGATTAATTTTCGACTCATAATCTCATCGAACTCCCCCCCCGTCCTCCTCATCATCATGAAGCTTTTCGTTGCGTCTTGGGCTGCCTTTGTGCTCTGTATTACTCTATCCTTGACGACCGCCGGGGCCGCTCCCGTCCCGTCCATCGTACAGTTGGAACGTCGAGAGCCTCTTAGCAAGATGGAGAAGGATGTTTTGAAGGCCGTCTTATTGTAACCATGGATCGAACTCTACATCGTCGTTGTCAATCGAGGTTGCACCAAATTCCTCATGGGAATCTTCAATCAAGAAAAGTATATATATAAGTAAAAAAATTAAAGTAAAACAACTGAGACGCAACATATGCTTGGTCTGATTTCGTATTCATTTCTTGCTTTCTTTCTTTTTTTTTTGCCTGGACGTCGGGACGCCAATCACTTCGACCTCTCCTTGGTCCCTCATCCAGTGGCAAGGACAGCGCTGCGCCGCAAAAACCATACTATTGAACAGCAATGGAGTCATGAGTATCTTGCGACCTCCATGTTTGTAATAATTGGCAGAACTATATACATAATCACCTTTGAGCCACTGAGAACACCCGAGTGAGCAAGTACAGTAGGTCACGACCAACGCACGCTCAAACAGTGATTCATCAAACCCGACTGTCTTCCTGCCCACATCTTTGCAACGAATTCGCGTTTCAACGTATCCATGCCATTCCATACGGCGTCTTACGTCCCCGGCAGTCAGACATCGACCAACTCACATCGTCTGAAATAAGTCGTCGGTGGGAACACAAGTGGCTTGTGGTAAGGTTCTAACGATCGAAATCGTCGTTATGGTTTTTAATATAGCGTCTATTCCACTTCCTCGAGCCAAAATACAGGTGTTCAACGCCACTATGAAAGTCAAGGTAAGGAGGTTGGCTAAACTGTAGGTCTCAGCCCACCATCACCAACATTATGTTGAGAAAAAAAAGGATTCCTTCTTGGATATTCCGCATCGGGACATCTCTTCCCGACACACAAGGAAAAGGAAAAAGAAAAAGAAAAAGGAAGGAAAGAAAGGGCGATGCCTCGTGCGACGAATCTCGAAGACTGTACGTGGGAAATGGATGCGCCAATTCTCATGCGGATTCGCTATGTAGCTACAGGACTCGCCGCCGCCGCCGCAGGGTCGGGCGAATCTGTCGTCGCCGGAGTTGTTTGGGAAGCCGCGTCCGGCTGCGAAGCTGGTAGTTCTGGTGTGGTTGGCGACGTCACCGCATTGGCTTGCAAGGTCGGATCGAGCATTGATGGATTGCCCGCCGCTGCGGAATTTGGTTGCCCTGGCGTGGCTACTCCTGGCTGCTGGTAAAGAGTCATGCTATTGTCAGGCTATATGTATGTACCCCTAAACTTGATCCACCTACGACTTGAACAGTGACATGGATATCATTATGATTATGAATATTTGTGTTGTGATTATTTGTCCCGTGATGACCGCGATGACGCAGCCATTCCAGAATCTTCCGGCGTATACTTTGAGAACTCCTGTGTTCCTTATGTGTAGGAGCTCCAATGACCGAAGAGATTATGGAGAAGAACGTGAGGAGAACGGCAAAGATGGCGAGAGAGCGCATGGTGAATACAAACGTTGATAACCGATTTCCTGCAAGAAGTTGGTATATCAGTAAGTCGGTGGTACTCATCAGCTAGAATAATTCGCCCAATACCCGAATGAAAGGCACCAGGCCCAGGAGAGATCCAGAGAAACGGGAAGCGTCGGAGGGGAAGAGGTGGGGTTAAAGAATTGTTATGACGCACCTCATATACCTCGTAAAGCCCCCATGTCACGTACAGCGTTTTTGATGCAATAGCATGATGCGTATACGAGTCTCCATGTGGATATCCGATTTCAACAGCATTCGTTTACGCGACGAGGAGCTAGTCCTCACTGCCTATGTCCCGCCGGTCGCCGCTGATCCAAAAAGCGAGTAGCCTGGGAGGCCATGATAGCGAAAAAAAGATGAAGAGCTTTCGCGCTGAGCAACCCAGCAGCTTCCCAAGTCTGTAGTCCAAATGATCGTCATCGCTGGGCAACCGAGTGAATGATACGGCGATGTGACTCTTGATTTACCAAAGGTACTAACCGATCGGATTGTACTATTGTCATTGTCATGGCGGCAGGGAAATTGGGTCAAGTCGCTAGTTCGGGGTGGATGGAAGCTGGACAATGGTGGGCGATGATGTCCTCTTCTTTCTCTGCGCTGGATGCTCTATCAGCTTGCCGAGAATAGCTCCTGCTTTACCAAGCCGCCATTGAGGAGGACGACATAACCTCCGGAACTTGGTAGAGAATCAGTACCCACCCTCGATACTTCGGCATGCGAGAGATCAAGTCTTGCCTTGGTTGGACACGTAGTATCTCCCCTCAGTTTTCTTCGTCTGCAACATGTCTTTTCTCCTGTCCCGTGTTCATCGAATCGATGAGCCGTCCATAAGCAGTGATTGAACTACCGAAGTATGACTCCATGCTTTTTTCGTTTGCCGGTTTCTTTGTCAACGAGCCTATTGCTCTCCTGTGACGAGTATCCATCGCGATAACGGCTGCGCAGCCTCTCACACGTCAGTAAACTCACACCGGGTCTTCTGCCTGTGATTGTTACGATTGCGAGCTGTGTGTGTTCAGCACTAGAGCAAAAAGATGACCGGCTTGCCTAATGGATGGTGAATGCAAATTCTTGTCGCTTACAGGTTATCATCTTCATACGAGTTGTTGCGTATAGAGAGGCCCAAGTCGTTATGACAAAAGTTGCGATGAACGGAGGCTATGCACCTGACTAGCATGGCATCGATAAGCAAGTACTCTGCCTCCAGTGTCCCCAGTGCTCCGTCGTTTCTCTTCGCTTCCACTCGGCCTGCCATCTCGTGTCGTTGAAGGACGAAGGTTGCGCCTCTTCCTGACGACCCCTTTTATCATTAGCTATTTCTCATTCTCCTTGTGTTGACTTCAACCGCGGGTGCAGCTCCCATTCCTGAGAAGGAGGAAGGAGGAGACGAGAGACGAGAGCGTATTATTAGGGGAAGGAACAACTTGTGCTCGACGAAACACAGCCGCATGTGTCGGCTTGGACCCCGCCATTGCCCTCCGATGGCAACGACAGCGCAGCACCACGAAACTATAGCATTGAACAATAATGAAATTATGAAACTCTGGCGACGTTCATGATCTAGTCATTGGCAGAGGTATCCCTAAACAGCCTGGTGCGCAACTAAGTTCAACATTTGAGAAGCCAAGCATGAAGCTTTGAGGGTTAAGCAGGGATCATTCAAATCCTTGACCGTGCTCACATATCGCGTCGACGGGAAAGGTAGCCGTCAAGGTGCGCCGCGGGATGGGACAAGGCTTGAGATCCCTCATCGTCCCCCTCGTTGTCCCATTCGCACGCTCTACCGACAAAGACTCGTTGTGATGCGAATTCTGTGAACGAAACAGTCTACGTGCGACCTCAACCCCGCTTGTCGAGCGCAAAAAATCCTCAGTGCCCTATTACGGTATGTAGACTCTTGTGCTGGGACTAAACCGAAAGCATATGAAGAACCATTCTCCTTCCCAGGGAGCCAGCAGGCCATGTATATGGTTACGGCTGCGCGTTACACATAAGCCCGCTAGGACCTCTGGTGCAAAGTAGGGGATCGACCTCGCAAAGGCATTTGAACCTCGGGGGCTCTGTAGAAACTCATACGATCGATTTGTAATTAACATCTATAAATGACAAGATATCCGCATCGTAAGTCACCGCCCAGCCTGGTCGAAAACACAGTCGAAGCGTAGGGAGGGCGTTTAAAATGTGTCGCACGTCGAACATCACAGAAATTCATGAAATAATTGTTAGAAGAATTCGTTTGTTTCTCTTGGATTCAGAGGCAATGCATAAGCACAACCTCGACCTTGCTTGTCGAGCGCAAAAATATATTCAGCGCAAAACCTATCACCGTAGACTCTGATGCTGGGACCAAAACTGAAAGCGTATGAAGAACTCTAAAGACGTGGATATTCTTTACTAATCATGGGTAGCGACCGTCATCAACCCATTTATTGATGATTTGTCACTGAATCCTGCGACAGCCAAGCGGATTTTCCAAGCGCGCAAATAGGTACCGGTACTCGACGTGGCAAGAAAAACGACTTGAGAATAACCACCCATCTCAAACGCCTTGGCCCAAAGGGAGTCGAAAGCTCCTCTTTCTTGACCTATCGCTCTTATCTGACCTACCTTCTATTCCTATCACATCCACGCAAAAGAGTGGGAGTGTTACTTGTACTCACTCACCGATGGGAATGACAGTTCTTTGCTAACAAAGACGACTCTTGGGACATGCATAAACTATATAACAGCTCATATCTAATCTCGGGGGGACCCGCGCGCAATACAACGTGTCTTACTTTTTGCTTGCAGGGCCACTGGAGGAACTCGAGGCTCCCGAGCTTCCCTAAGTGAGGTTGCGAGTCAGGCTTATGCATACACCGACAATCTGTACCACTTACATGACCCACATCGATATGCCATGGAAGCGCAGCCACAGAAGAAGCAATCGCGAGGACCATGACAATAACAGCGGTGGCGAAGGAGCGCATTGTGAATGAAGAGTTTCTAAGAGCTGGACGATGTCAGTTACTAATAGATCGGATGAGTGTGCACCACGACGTACAAATGGATCAAGGCACCAGGCCTAAGTGAGTGAAGAAATTGAGAAGAGGGGATGGAGATGAGGAATCGAGGGGGGAGAAATGTGCGCCTTATATACCTGTATTTGGCCTTTCTTGGTTTCCAATGCAACTGCATGTCTAAATTGGGCTATGATTGCGTGCTTGAGCCGGAACAGTCGCTTCCCAGCAAACGCGAACCCACTAGGCTGATTTGGACCTGTCCACCGTTTCTGAAACCGATTGGTCTAGCAACCAATTATCAGTGAAGCGGTGTCATTTTCGAGGTAAAACAACTTGCTTTTATGCCGAATATGCTAGCAACTTTCCGAGTCGTAGTCGTCGATATTCTGCTTGAATCGTTCGCGTCGCCATCGAACGAGCACAGCGGTGGTTCCATGGCATAGCATACCGAGGAAAGATATGGGACTACAATAGTCAACCGCTTCTTCGGTCATAGATGGCATCTGATGTCCGGTCAGATAGATCGTTGAGGCCAGTCAACTGTTCGAGACGGGGTGCTTTCACGGCCACGAGATTACGCAGTGCACTCTATACTGTTGCTGAGTATAAGTCTTGTCTCCAATGAGCCACAATCTATAACGTCCCAGCTCGCAGTGCGCGTGGGATCTTGGTCCAAAGTCAATACGCAGCCTCAGATAAGTGTCGGCATTTCGGCGTGTGGAATATAGCTATAAGCAAGGCGGCGCACCTTTAGCTATCTTTAGCTATCTAAGTCCATAACCCCCTTCCCCGTCTCCTTCAGCCATAGACCGGTTTAGCTCCCTTACTATGTTAATGGACCTAATAAGTCGTCCGTTGCCATTAGTATCCAATAAGTGAGCACTTAAATATGACTCCATGGATTTCCACCTGTGGGTTTTTTCGTCGATTAGCCCGGTGCTGTACGGTGGTGAGTATCCGTTACGATAATGGTAGAATAACGTCTCTCATTACCATGTGAAAAAGCTAACACCGTTGCTTGTTCTGCGGTTATCGTTGCGATTGCGCTGTATGTATGGAGGACTAGAATCAACAGGTGACGGACCATCTGTATGAATGGCGATGTAGACTCTCGTCGCTACAGCTCTTCATCTTGACGCATTGCTGCGTTGTGTGTGACGAGTCTAACTTGTGAGGCCCATGTCGTGACAAGTTGCGATGAAGAAAGGCTATGTATCCGACTAGCAGGACACGATACGTAAGTAGATACTTTGTCCCCGGTGTCCCCAATCCCCAGTCCTTTGTCGTTTCTTTTCGCTTCGAATCAGCCTGCGACTTCGTTTGGGGGTGAGTTGTTCGCAGCTCGTTGAGTGATGCGCTTCTTGTTGGCGCCCCCCTTGAATTCTTAGCCGTTTTCTCATTTCTTCTTGTGTTGACTTCAACCGCGGATGCACCTCCCATCCCTAGGAGTGAAGGGTAACGAGAGACGAGTGGACATGTTGTCCAGAGAGACGGGAGCAAACCGTGCTCGACAAAGCACAGCCACAATTTTTTCGTTGAGCTCTCCTTTCAATTACGCCTTTACGCTGGACGCCTGTATTAGAGACCACAATGAGAACGATGAGAATTTACCGAGAGCCTCTTACGCGGATTCCGCCAGACACTTTCCAGAACCACAATTGCGCATATTGTGCTGCGTTCCTCTGCGAAACCTGAATCTCTCCAAAATCCGGTGGTGGGCCATATCCGTAGTGATCGATAGAACTCTACTTACACTTGATCACGATTTCGCACGCCTTCGTCCGGGGGTTGGGGCAGCAGAAGTCACCAGCGTGGTCGGCGGAAGTTCAAGTCCCTGTACCAATTCTTGCGTTTACAAACAGTACCCTTTGGTACACTCTCCGTCGACATAGATGCAATCCAGGGCCTCGGGGTGGATTTGAGTTTCAGGGTATCGGTGTCCCTCGCTTATTTGGACCTCTTACGGGATAGAGAGGTGAGCTAACTCAGATGTATTGCCAGTGTTTTTTTCCCTTCCTTGCTACTGATCGTGGGTGTCCTTTAGGCGTACCTTGCGGCATCAGGAGAGACGGGGTGCTACCTTTGCGACCATTCATCTCGGTCGTAGGATATCGATCCTGCTCTACATTCTTCATTTCTCATTTACGAGACCTCGTCATAAATGTACACTGAAGATTGTCCTTTGCCCCTGTGTCTCTCTGGCTTTTTCACGAAATGAGCCTGGTGTCTGAGGCAAAGCTCTTTCCAGGAACAGTAGAAGGGAAGAAAATGTGTTTGTATTCATACTTGTCTCCAGATACCGAAGAAAACGTGAATGTATGGGAATGGTCGGTGATCGGGACTTAATCAGTTCTACCCATGACTAAATGAATGGTTATGGATCCGACACCTTGATGTCTGTCCACGATGATCCGAAACTAAACTCATTAGTATCCACGCGAACAACGCGCTGAGACTGATCAGTAGGGATAGTGAGGATCGCAGGGCATGTCAACCCGTTTCGATAGTCCTCGGGGACCCAAAACCAAAGGCCTCCAGTAGTCGGGTGGTGGACCCAACCATTCGAGTCGGGATTGAGATCACCAGAAATTGTCTCTGTTCGCCACCAAGTCAGAAGGATTAGGCCAATCTGCGGTTGCATTCTATGTAAACAAAAATACTCACTTTCTAGTTTGGCGGCATCCCAGATCCGAATCGTTCTATCGTCGGAGCTAGAAATAATAAATTGTCCGTCTGGTGAATAGGCAACACTGGCAATGGGGCCGGTATGTCCCTTCAGTGGACCACCCACAGCGGCTCCGGTTTCTGCATTCCAGATACGTATAGTGTTATCGTAAGATCCAGAAACAATATATTGACCATCTGGTGAGTATGCAACAGCAGTGACGACATCAGTATGTCCATTCAGCGGCTCAATGGCCAGGGCAACCTTCTCCACATCCCAAATGCTTATCGTCCCGTCGAAGGAGCCAGAGATGACATGCAGGCCATCTGGCGAGGATTCAATGCTTGCGACTATAGAGGTATGTCCCTCTAGTTGACCGACCATCGCACCTGTCGCTGCACTCCAAATGCGAACAGTTTTGTCAGCGGAGGCAGAGAAAATATAGCGCCCATCGTGCGAGTACGTCACTGCCTGGACGGAACTGCTATGTCCCTTCAGCGGCTCAGCAATTGCCACCCGATTTGCTGCATCCCATATGCGAACTGTCCCATTATATGAGGCAGAGGCAATATGGGCTCCATTTGGGGAGTATGAGATCCCAGTGACCCCGCTATCGTGGCCCTCTAGTGGCTTGCCTATTGGATCACCTGTTTCCGCATTCCAGATGCGGATAGTCTTATCATCAGAACAAGACGCAATGAAACGTCCATCTGGCGAATACGTGACAATATTGACGGTATCAGTGTGATCCTCTAGTGGCTTACCAACCAGGTCCCCTGTCTGTGCATTCCAGATGCGGATTGTCATGTCATCGGAGCTTGATACAATACGGCGCCCATCTGGTGAGTATGCGGCACTTTTGATGAAACCTGTATGTCCCTCCGGTGGCTTACCAACCACAGCTCCCGTTTTTGCGTCGAATATGCAGATCGTCGAGTCCTCAGAGCCTGACACAATAAACCGCCCATCAGCGAGTAGGCGACACTATACACATAATTGGTATGTCTCTTCGATAGTGTACTGACCGCGACTCCTGTTTTCGCATCCCAAATGCGAACGGTCTTGTCGCCGGAGCCTGAGGAGATATACCGCCCATCAGGGGAGAATGAGACGCTTGACACACGGTTGTCATGTCCCTTCAGTGGCTTGCCCACTGCCACTCCTCTGGCAGCGTCCCAGATGCGAAGCGTGTGGTCGTTGGAGCCAGATACAATGTAGTGACCATCTGGCGAGTACGCAACGCTCCTAACGCTATTGGTATGACCTTTCAGTGGTCCAATGACCAGGCCTCCTGTCTCCGCCTCCCAAATACAAATCGTATTGTCAGCAGACCCAAATGCGATGTACCGACCATCGGGCGAGTATGCAATGCTCAACACCCAACTGGTATGCCCTCTCAGTGGCTCACCAATTGTAGTCCCTTTTTCCGCCTCCCAAATACGAATTGTACAGTCAAAGGAACCGGATATAATACGTCGGCCATCTGGTGAGTACGCGATGCTAGTGACAGCCTCGATATGTCCCTTCAGTCGCTTGACGACTGCAGCCCCAGTTTCCACATCCCAGATGCCGACTGTGCTGTCCCATGAGCCAGACGCAATACGGCGACTGTCAGGTGAGAACGCGATGCTGCTGATCCAACTGATATGTCCTTTCAGCGGCTCTCCGATTGCAGCTCCTGTCTCCGCATCCCAGATGCGAATCGTTGCGTCTTCAGAGCCAGAGGCAATATATCGGCCGTCCGGTGAGTATGCAACCGTATTGACAGAGTTGGTGTGGCCTCTCAGCAAATCTGGAAGAGTCGGCCAGTCCCTCATCCGTCCCTCTTGAACGTTCAACAAGCTGTGGAACGAAGTGCCGACGCTATTCCACAGATCCGTATCCGTGGGTAGGAATGGGAGGCCGGATACATACACGTGAGGCGTACTCGTCACAATTGGTTCGCGAAATTTGAGTAGAAACCTCAATGTGTCATTGATTCGGTGAATTGATGAGGACTCAGACAGCTTCAATATCATCAGCTATTG
>WSTO01000243.1:0-17551 GCA_019627685.1 Serendipita sp. 399 | reverse complement strand
CCAAGTGCTGAAGCTGCATGTTGAAACTGAACGCGTGTAGACGTACGTGGACGCCTTTAACCTTTCCATTATTTCTTTTTATTTCTTCTTTCTGAAAAATTCAAATGCCAGCGAGAATTCATTCTGTTCAACATGATCCGTTCCGATGAGAGACTACGGTATATAAACTCGCCTTGTCATGAAATCGTTTCACCCTTCTTGGTCCAAACATCATCATGAGTACATCCGTCGAAATACCTCCCTCCTTGAGCCTTGTCAGCATCAAATTTATTCGGATTGCAACACCTGTTCTCCTCGTTAGTGGATCGCTGACCCCGCCCCCTAATATCGAGCTAACTGCTGTTTCCAGCCCCAGCACGCAATGCCAGTGTTGATACCCTTGCTGGGGTTCAAGCTCAGCATAGGCGCTTTCGAAAATTGGGCCAACGGAAATCCTAAGGTGGGCCGGTTCAACCCCGACCCACAACGACCCATCCCCCCCAATTTTCTCTTCAACGCTGTGCAAACCGCCTTTTTAATGCAAAGTTTTGCTTTTACAAGGGCAGATGGGGAACTCCAATCGATCTCACGGCTCTTCTATGATGCGTTGACGGTCCAGGAGAAGGCGCTATGGAATAAGTTTTCAAAGAGGCTCTTTGAACTCTCAAAAGAGTTGAAGGGACTAGAAGAAGACCGCAAGGTTGAAGCGCTTTATCGTGCGATGGAACGGTGGATTAAAGATCATTGTGCATAACTAGCAGCCACAGAGCAAGTTGGTCGACAACGCTGCACCTGCCCACCCTGAATGCAATGGATAGTTTGTTTTGAAATGGTTTTTGAAATGTCAGATGTTGATTCGGGTGTTGACCCAGCTGCAACTTGGGTGTGATTGACGAGCAGTAAAAGTAGAGAGAAGAACATTTTCTAAGCAAAAGACAGCTAGTGGTCGTCGCGATGATAGCATCCACAACCTTTGTGTTCGCTTTTGCATCGTGAGAGAAGGGAAGATGAGAGGGTATAGGCTTCATCCAAACTCGAGAATTAGGAGAGCAGAAATGTCAGCAAGAGGAATTATCCGAAATATGGCGAGCAGATCATAGTCCAGGATCGCAACGCGATCGAAGGAAGGGGAATCAAGCTGACACGGACAACGTGACGACACGCCTTTCTCTGCCCTTTTGATCACACGAAAGTTGGGTACGTGTACCCTGTAGAGACGGGTAGAGCACAATGATGACGAAGATATGAGGGAAGGATGGGTGGGCATCAAGAGCGCGTTGCGCGATCAAAATCATCCGGGCGGCAGGAGCTTTCGAGTCGTCGTGAATTGCGATCGCATTCCTGCTTAGGTGGTATCACTGCGAAGACAGATGGCGGCAGTTGCAGTGGTGTGCGGGGACAGGTGTCGCGTTTGTGGTCATTTGATTTTGAGCGAGGGCACTGTGTTCATCCTTGATTACACAACGCATAGGAGACGAAAATCAGATAGATAGAGGAGAGTCACTCGAGGACACGAATAGGGTCCATCTTCTTCTAGAGAAAGGAGTTGAATAAAATCTATCAAAGAACAGAGTGGCTTGTCGGCGCCGCTGCAATAGGGACACAGAGGTGCGACATGGTTGGTTGGATGTTGGATACTGGGTTGATGAGACATTAGGAAACCTGCGGAGGTCTTTTGGTTGAGATATAAGAGCCGTACGGGTATAGTTGCACGATGTCGAGGTAAAGCTGGGAGAGAGTCAATACGTAGTGTGTAAGCGAGCGTATAAACTGGCACACCTTATTTTTCTCGAGGATTCTAACCATCAGGGTTTTTCGAGCCGAATCCACATCATTTCCGACCCTAACTGTGCCCTCACCTCCCGCGATTTGCTTCGACCACCCAAAAATGGGAGCTGCCTCGCGAGCCTGACACATGACACAAGACGAGAGCGAGAATACGAGCCTGTTATTCCCACGTCGACGACGAGAGAGGAAGGAAAAGGGGTCGACTTGTTCATTTTGCCGAGGGGCATGCATTGCATCAACGGCGGCAACACCACAAGCTTCAGTGGCTTCGAACTCAGGCAACAGAGGAGATTTGGATGCTTCGCGAGCAACCGAATGCCCAGGTTCCGCCAAACGGGTAGTGCCAGCGAAGGCAGGCGAGGAGTCGGCGATTGCTACAGGACTAGACGACTGATGATGTTGCGTTTTGGAGGTAGCACTGGTTGGAGCAGTGGCGATGGCAGCTCCATCCCCTCGCCAGAGGGAGAGGGAACACTCATCGGAATCCGATGAGGCAGGGGAGGTGACATTGGAGGTTACGCGATCGAGGAGATGCAAGCTGAGTCCTTCGGATCTATAGGCGACTATGCCACCTCAGTAAGCAATAGCTATCCGGTATCAGAATGGCCCCAGCCCTTGGTTCACTGATCCAGCAACTTTCAGGCAACGATACCCGGTAGTGACCTGAAAAGTTATCGATCAGATCTCAAGTTATTCGTGCTTTACAACGAGGGACGACATAACTTGTCGTCTGATTAAGTTAGAAATCTCGACAAATAGAAGTTCCAGCAGCTAGAGTGTCGGGTGTAAAGGGTGATGTCTGTCGCTTGTTCAAATTCCTCGACCGGGACCAATGCGCTCTGCTCCTGAGCAAATGCATCTTGACCCAGTTTGGGACAGGGAATAATGCTTGCAAATCAAACTGCGAGTGTCCATTGATAGGGGATTAACGACGCGAATGGCATATATGCGAGGACCGCTTGGGAGTGTAGTAGCAACGAGTTAACGCCAGCATCATCGATTTTCCATAAAAAAAATTGATTCTAATGGTTTACTTTGATCATCTGGAACCGGAACTAAGTCAGTGAGGCGAAAGTCGCAGGGGAAACAATGAGAGCTTGTCGACGCAACCGATGCGCTGCACTTCTCGCCCCTTTAGAGATCGTAAATGCTGCCACGAGTCGATGGTGGGCAATGATACAGACTGGTTTTAGATATCTTAACATCATGGAGACCAAGAAGTGATGGCGCAGTCCAACATCAGAAGCGTTTTGTGAATTGACTAGCTATGAACAAGTTATTTACAGAATAATTTAGCCAACGCTTTGCAAATCATCGATATTGAGAAAATATCCCGCCCTCCATTCCACAGGAGTCGAAGCTCGTGGACCTGAAGGCGGGTTGCTGATCAGGCGTTACTAACTCCCCAGACCCCGCGCCGTTGTTGCCAAGCTGACAATCTTGGTCGTTTGGGTTGAATGCGCCATTAAATTTGTGATAGAGGTGGGGCCAAACGGCCTCCATTGGAAAGACAGGATGGTGTGGGACGTAGCAATTGTCAGGGAATTCGCAGTTGCTTGCAGGTACCGCATCGTAATGACTGGCAGGGTTTGAATGGTTTGTGTCTGCTGTTAGGGTCGGCGTTCCACCAGAGTCGCAGCTGTAAGCCGGCTCTCGGTACCTGCTGGTTGCTCCATCCGACGCAGAAGAGGGGGTTGCATGGTGCGGCAACCGTCCGTACCCCATTACGGCCAAGTCGCTCAGCCATGGGGGAGCAATTTGGGTCGTTGGATTTGTGTCTGCTGTTAGGGTTGACGTTCCACCAGAGTCGCAGCTGTAAGCCGGCTCTCGGTACCTGCTGGTTGCTCCATCTGACGCAGAAGAGGGGGTTGCATGGTACGGCAACCGTCCGTACCCCATTACGGCTAAGTCGCTCAGCCATGGGGGGGCAATTTGGGTCGTTGGATTTGTGTCTGCTGTTAGGGTTGACGTTCCACCAGAGTCGCAGCTGTAAGCCGGCTCTCGGTACCTGCTGGTTGCTCCATCTGACGCAGAAAAGGGGGTTGCATGGTACGGCAACCGTCCGTACCCCATTACGGCTAAGTCGCTCAGCCATGGGGGGGCAATTTGGGTCGTTGGATTTGTGTCTGCTGTTAGGGTTGACGTTCCACCAGAGTCGCAGCTGTAAGCCGGCTCTCGGTACCTGCTGGTTGCTCCATCTGACGCAGAAAAGGGGGTTGCATGGTGCGGCAACCGTTCGTACCCCATTACGGCCAAGTCGCTCAGCCATGGGGGGGCATTTCGGGTTGTCGGATTCGTGGGCGGAAGTTGCACATCTAGGACGTCAAAGGGGTCCCCTTCTTGGTCAGCATTGTAACTGTAATCAGGTGCGACGAGCTAGAGATCGTCAGCGAGTGCTCATTGATGACGAATGTGCATACTTGAGATGATGCGCGATACCAAAGGCGATACTGGCTCGCCTTGTCGCCCTTGTCACCCAGGGCATTCTTGAACGCAGCACCGTAAAGCCAGCCGGTTGTATTGTCGATAAATAATTCCGACATAGATTCCGATGGAGAATTCGATAACAATGGGTCTATGAGAGACGCGAGGAGGTCCCACTCCCCCTTTGCAGTCGGAGGTAGATGAAGCCAAAGTTCCGTGTTAAAAAATTTGGCACTGGCGGCCATGCGCGGAGAAGAGTCGTAACATTTTGCGAACGCCGTCTGCACGAGGCCGAATAAAAATCTCCCAGTTGCTTGCCTCGGAATTGTGACCACTAACAAGGCGTCGTCCTGATCACCCAGGCCAAACTTCGTATGTAGGAAATTTTGCACTTCCCTCGGTGCAAAGCGAGGCTAGATGGGAACTGTTAGCGAGATTTTGGGGGACATGACCACTCACGGTAGGGATGGGTGTGAGTGCGCCAATACATTCTTTGCTGGTGAAGACGTGGCCCGAAACTGCGAGGTGTCTCAAAATCGACATTTTGGGGAAAAAAAAAAAAAGGACGTCGACTCACCTTTAAATGGTCAGAAACGGCGCTAGTGATTGCCCTGACTTTCGCATCCGTTCAGACCAAATTAACCGCGCTTCTGCGAAGGCCAGGTCAGCCACAGGTCCGTTCAGACCAAATGTATCACCTGCCATCTCGGAGCCACATCAAGTTAGTCCCGATGAACGGAACAGTGCGGTTCTCTAGCCAGGATGTGACACAATTGCGAGGAAAATTCATATCGATGCACGTCTGTAGTACATGCCTTATGAAGACGTCAAAGCGGCGACCTCTCCTAAGGTGGAATTTGTTCTGGGAGCGGAGGCTGCAATAGAACTTGACGACCCTGACGATGAAATTCAGTTACCATAATGCTATCTTGTCGAGTAGAGATCATACGCGATTGTTGTAGTCGAATCTTTTGGTCGACCCAATCCTTATAAGTGCTACTTTCACCCTCACAAGTAGGTTTACACTACGACGTGGACGGGTCGAGAAATATGCTGTGCGACTGTTGCTTGAAAGTCAGCGTAGCGAGCTGCATGTGAGTAACGAGGGCCGTGGACTCACAGCTGCCTCTCTATGGTCGACTTCAGCCACCAGGCTGACGCGGATCAAGACCCCTCGTCTCGTTTCGAGCCTTGATTCGTTGGAGTAAAAAGGGGGGGCCCACAGAGAGGGATGTAAGTGAGGATCCGAGTCTTATGCGTGGGTTTATGGTGAAGACAGCCAACTCACTGCATGTCGAATGTGAATACTGCATCAACAGGGGCCATAAGTATCAAGCATCCCCAGCTTGATCTGAACCCTCCAAGCAACAGAGGCCAGCAAGACACAAACTGATTACACGTGCCGTGGTTGATCTGTCTCTCACTTGCGATCCGTGCTGAGAAGAGGAGTCTTTCTCGTCGTCATTGCTGGCGTTGTCATCGCCATCATCGGTGATCTCCTCACATTGGAGCTCATTGTATCAGCTCTGGACTCTTACTCTCCTCCCTGCCAAACATCCAAGGATCCATCCGACCCGTGCTGACCCTTGTCGTTGCGCCTCGACCCGCACTCACTCGCCAAATAGCGGGGGTAAACGTGATTATGTAATAAACAGTTGAAGACGCACTCATCTGTCTCGACCAAGTCACATTGCGCGGTTTGAGGGTGCTCAGTTGAAGATGACGTGCCTATCGTCCAAAAAGAGAGAGTGCAGAGGGGAGTGAGTGAGGAGACTAAGAAACAAAAGACAGAAACTAGCGAAGGGGCATTCTCCTCCACAGAGGGCCCGGCGGGCTTAGGCACTATGTAGCCCGAGGTCACGCTTGCGCGTCACACTCTAAGCCCGCTAGGGCCTCCCAAGGCGTGACCTCTGGTCACAAAGCCCACTAGGCTGCTGTGGAGAAGAATGGCGAAGGGGAAGAGAGAGGGGTGGTGGTTGGAGAAGGGTGGGGACGTCCGATGTTTTGACAGGCAGTGCCTCGAGGACACCTGCATTGGCGATTACGCAAGTCGTACCCCTTGGCGAAACAGATGAATCAACTGGTAGATGAGTTCCGAGGTGCTATCGGAAGGATTGTCAATTCAATCGACATCTGTCATCTTCACGACGTGAGAATAGGAAACGCGACAATACCTGGCGGAAGAGGCACCCAATGAACATATGGACTGCGTACATTCGCCGCTCCGGAACTCTTGTCGCACCTTCTCCTACGTTTCACACTGCGACACGCCGACCAACTAGCGGCTCTCAAAGACAGCCATTGATCTGAGTATGCACTCCAACACTCCAATCGCTTTGAATATTCTGTGAGCAACATACATAAGAGAGATGACGGACCTTGTGTTGTGTGCTATGGTCGTAACAAGGTTGTTTCAGCCACACTCTGCTCTCCTGATAACGGCAACCTAAGTTGACGCGTAACGGATAGAAGTTTCCAAGGAGTTGTAATACAAGTAGCATTGACAAAAGTTTGCGTATAAGTGGAAAGTAATAGGTTTAGCCTAGGAGCTGTAACTGATGAACCGGTACGCTGTTGCTACAGGAGTGGTTAGATATTTCAAGTGGTGGTTTTCTTTAAGTCAGTTCAAGTCAGAAAGAGTTCATCATTGCGCAGAGTGTGTGGCGGTGGGAGCGTGTTCACAGCAGAAACATTGAGAGCATCGTTGTTGACGGAAGGTGGCTGACGGACAGAGCAGCAAGTAGAATTGCGTGGCAATAACACATAAGATGAGCCGGAAAACAAAGGTGAGGAGTCGAGGGACCAGCTTGATACCTGCGTTGCGCGACGTCCGTCTTAGAGGAAGGTTGGGTCCAAATATAAGTGTACATGGCATTCAATTCCGGTGTACTATTGAAGCCGATCTCGGAGAGGGTCTAAGCAGCCCAAATGGAGTGATGTAAGCGTGACCGTTGACGTTGACAGAATAGGATCGCTTGTCGTGGGGGATGACCTCTAAAACCAACTGGAAGATGAGTCTCGTACCCGCCTGGAGCAGTTTGTCATCGTCCCGGCACTCCCTGCTGTGGAGAGTGGCCACTTTGGCGTATGTCTCGACTTCCACAATGTATTCGTCCTAGTTGACGATATCAGAATTCATGTCGAAGTCGGTGGGTCGACTACAGTATGAGAACGAGGATACAACCTTGATGAACGGTTTTCCATCGCATACGACGAATATAGAGATCTTCACGGCCTTGCTACATCGGTGTTGGTGACAGACTCGATACGAGCCTCTGACTTGCACATGTGTCCAGCGAGGAGGGGAGTTGTGCCAGGAATAATTGTGAACTTGTTCGAAAGGTGGACGAGTTTGAGGAGGTCACTGTTGATTGACTCGGGGAAGATGGCTTGGATGATCGCCTGGCAAAATTTGCGTGAATAAATGATGTGTTTATATAACTATGGCAAAAGGGGAAAAGTTAGAAACAGAACGCACTTGCCAACCAGCAACGATTGTGAAATCAAGGGCCGCCTGGACTTTGCCGTTGCCCGTGGTCTTGAACGCCGCCTTCAGTGCGGACCACAGAGCAGAACTGTTCGATGTCGGCAGGTGTAACGATATCTACCCCCACTCAGTCTCCTGCAAAGATATCCCAGACATCGAGACTGGAGGCTTCGGCGAAGATCGCCACCTTCTCACATTCGACATCGAGCCTGTCTGTCGAATGGTTCCTCTCTCTGTCTGTAGAGAATATAGACTCCTGGGTAGCGGTGACGAGAACCTTTTTTTTGGGTTGGGGTACGCTAATTTTGAGGATGGAGGTTGAGGGGGCTACCGCCCCATTAGACACTATAATGACGTCTTTCTGAGAGTCAACGGGCGGTTCTGAACATATTGGAAGCCTTTTGGATGTGTTCAGAATATCGCGCTGTTTGCGAGGAGATACAGCAAAAAGTTCAGAGAAATCCATTGCCCCACAAGTCCTTTGCAGTAGACTCTTCGGTTATGCGATTTGCCATCACCATCAGCGGCATCGTCCGTTCCATTTTCACCCTCGTGTAGATTGGAACTAACGCGGGGAAAGACGTCCCTCCCTCCCTTTAACATCCTCCCGCGTACTCCATGGCCAATCGTGCAACATACTCCTGAGACCGCATGACGGCTTGACCAGTCGAGTTAGATAAGTCGTCAAAATCCGTCCCAGGGGCGTGTCTATGATAGGCCAAAGAGACTAGAAAGAACAAATGAGACTCATCACAAATAAAAAACAATCGACGACAGAAAGACTCACCCGTTCCACTGGCACCCTGAAATGAAGAGCTCTCCCCATATGTTAAGGGCATAACAGCCTGCTGATTCGGGGGGACATATATACTATCGTTCCCATGCTTGTCGCTCGTGCTGATAAAGAGGAGAAACTTGTGAGAGACGGCAACGCCTTTCCTTGTTGCAAAACCCGATAGTAATGAGGGGGATTACCCGGCGCACGACGCGTATTGAAATCCTGAGTAGAAGACTCACGAGTGATAGGTGACGTTCGTGAGAGGTCGCCTTGCGGATCCTCGATGGGCGACTCTGGAGCTGCATTTGCACGCGCAATCTCCTGACTCTCCTCCTCCGCAACCACCGCCTTTCCAGACTCTTGGTCGTCCTCTCTCTTCGGACCCTCCGCAGCCTCCTCGCCACTCATCACATTATGGCTCGTCTCCCATGGCAGTACTGGCAAATCAGGGGCCAAACAGCTGGGTCCATCCCTCTCCCTCTCTCACAGACCTGGAGATGGAACACATTCCTGGTCAACGGGGATCTCAATCTCCTTGGCACCGCTCGTCCTTGTGAGGCCACCTGTAATACTTCCACGACGTCGAGAAGCCTGGAGGCCATGGAAATTCTCCGAATCGATCCTCGTAGGATTCATATCTTCGAGGAGATCTGGGACTTTTGCCATTCCATCCGAGTCAGAGAGCCCAGTGGCATCAACGGCTTCTGCATGGGCCTTCATCGCTGCTGCCACCCTCTCTCGGAGGTGTGTTTGTACCGGGGTCCACATATATTGCCTGTTCTCCACTTGATAATCCTTCACATACTATTGGAGCTGGTCGACTAGCACGTTCGAGTCCTCGTTCAGAGGTTGAGACTCGAACAGCGAAACCGAGGGTGGGACTGGTGAAGTAGAGGGTGATGGGCTATAGATTGTGCGGGCACTACTTGGCGTTGCTGACCAGCAGAATCTCTCCGACCACGTCGAGCCAAACGATCCTGCCGTCGTGGAGACCGTAAAATAACTGGTGCCTTCGATCTCCCTCGACTGCTTCTCTGGGAGATCCCTGCCTGACTGGACTCAAATGACTCGTTTTTGACAATTCTTCTACTTTTTTCCAACCCATTCTCCGTATACAGAGGGCTGGCTGGTCATCCATCCGGTTTGAGTTTAAGTGGTTGAAGCGACTCCATAGGAATTGGTCGAAGGAGTCGTGGTCTAGTGGGCTTACGAGCGCCATTCTCCTCGATGTCATCCGAATCAGAACGTAAGGACGCCGGTATATCGAATGATATGTCGCCATCTCGAATGCGAGGTTGTTTTCGCTTTGAATGTTTCGTGCGAGATACCAACTGTTCGGCGTGAGGAAAGGTCAGAGCGAGGTTCGATTTTGCCAACTGACGACGTTTCGAGGGTGATAGCCCGTCAGCGGATGGCGACCGCAATCATTTCCTTGGGTTAGGAGCGGTAGTAGAGAGAAATCGAGGGAGGAGGACAGGGACAAGTTGATCACTAAATATTTGAGCTCTGGATTCTCCTGACGGGCTGTAAACAATTTTGCGTGAGGATGCGGGAGAGATTTCAGTTTGGCATTTCAGTCGATACGATCAAGTTGGGAGGGTTGAGAGTTTCTGTGCCGAAACTGGAGGGACGGGAATCTTCATATTGCGGTTCACTAATGTGAAATGAAACGGTTTAGCTACGTCAAACTACGAGGAAATACTCGATCTCCAAAGGTAGTAAACTCATGTACTCACTCGACATTCTGTCCACCAACACCACTCAACCCTAGAGGTCCCAGTTGTTGGGTGCTGCTTCCGGGCTCCTGCTCTGAGGTCGAAGAGTTAATGGATGCAATCCCTAGAGCGATTTGTCCGTAAGCACAACAGAAACGAATCAAAACAATCAGAAAGAGCGAGAAGGAGACATATAACGCGTTATTCCATCGCTGAGCGTGACGGCGTTACGGTTGAGGATAGCTCTGCTAACTTCTTCGATTGTTTCTCGGCGAAGGCAGCTCGTCTTTGTGCCTCGCGCTCTCTACTCTTACGCATTGCTTCTTGATCTTGGGAGGTGGAGGGACCTACGCAGGGATTCGTCTGATGCCCAGCCGTGGCAACTCGCAAACAAGAAAGGACAGGATGTACGCAGAACCACCTCTACACGCCATTGGAGGTGCTAGTTTACGTTTGACGTCGAGTTATTACAGTCGTTGAGGTGTTTGTACAGAAATAGGTGGGCGGCGTTGTAACAGAGCAAGTCAAGCGATCTCAGCAGTCAATCCGGAAACACGACCACCCTGGCGCGGCAATATTCATCAAAAAGGAAAAAAAAAAAAAAAATTCTTCACGAAACGCGCGAGTCATTGCATGGATCATGGTCGCTTAAAGTATCCCATGCTGCATCGCGAAATCAAAGTGAAATAATCAAATTTCAAAACTTCAAGAGAGGTAATGGGATGAGAAGAAAAAAAGAAAGAAAAAGAAATTGTCTATAGAAGCACGACACGGCCCAGACTCCTCCGTAAGTCTATAGACGGGTATCTGAGAATGCAACGGGACGGGCGCAACAGACGGTTTCGATGGACGTGAAGTGGACGAAAGTTGAGTGGATCCGCGACGATGGGCTCCGATACGACCGGTGTCAATCCGATGTCGGTCCACCAAGCCGCGCTGGTGCCGGCGCACTCTCTGCACCACCCATGGCATCTGACAGCGACAGAACAACAGGTGTGGCTACGTCTACGGATTCTGGTTACGAGATCAGAGCTAGAACTGGAGCTAGAAAGGGAAGGAGTACCAATTTCGGTGGCTCTTCGACAACAACCGTGCGGACGGCTCGCAATCCAGGATGCGCGCAGATAAGCTCGCCCAATTGTGGGGTCATCGCACCCACCGGTTGATCATACCTGAGCAAATCAAGACTGGGAGCGGAGATACGATTGGTACGGAGCACCGAGCTGGAAAGACTGCTCATGGCGGTGGTGTGAATGACCTGGAGATGATCCAACTTGAACGGCCTAAACTGGTACGCAGGTATCGCATACTGTGCGATATTATCGTAAAGTCTGACCAAGTTTGGACAAATTGAGAGTAGGTAAGACGGGGTCTACAGCGTCATTGATAGCAACGAGTGAGACTCCACATGAAGAACCTCCAATGAAGCCAAACCCAGACGACGAGCGTTGAACATAATATGACATATTTTGATCCCTTTGACCTAGAGAGAGCGGAGAGACAAAAGTGAGACTAATGACTGTCAAAGGAATACTTCACCATATTTATGAAAGAAGACAAGGTCGGTCTGCGCGCAACGGAGTTAATATGCGATGCCATGAAGAAGTGAGAATCCGAGGGCGACAAACTGGTGACGGTGAATATGTATCTACAACAACCCAGTCAATTGTTAGATTCGGAATTTGTTTGCAAGAGATTCTGACGAGGGAGGACGGGATGACGATGATAATAATGATCACGAGGTGCCGTCGGTCAACCAGTAGAGTTCGAGTAATAAGGTTAAATTGTGGACGAAGTTTAAGAAACGGTTGAGTCACAGTGACCGAATGAATTTGGTCGTGAGTCGAAAAAGAAATTGGAAAATAGTGTAGCAAAGTTTTGAGCGAGGCCATCATCACCAGCAATATAGGAGCGACACCGAGTATTGAGATTCGAAAATTGCATCAAAGTATCGATTCAGGACAAAGTCGGAGGGAATTATGATAAACAAAAAAGGCGGTCAGCGGTCGAAGCTAACGTCCCTGAGCGGGATCATGAGAGGAAAGTGTTGGTATCTGGACCAACGTTGACTCACCTTCATAATGGCACCGTGTTTTGGCTCAGAAAATTCTCCGTCAATGCGCAGAACGCCGTTGTCTGAGTCGTCCGAGTGCACCTCGTACTTGCTGGTCAAATGCTGGTCTACGTTTGGTTGCAACTTGATGCTTTGATAGGAGTATAGGTCATCTAAGGGTGTGATATGTCCACGCCTCAGCTGTTGTCGGAGTCGTGGGATCCAGCTTGTTCCGACAACTGACTTACCAGACACCTGCGCTTCAAACAACAGGATCTACTCAAGCTTGTACTCGAGTGTCCACCGTGATGACCAAATCCATGATCGTACAACAACCCCCTTTCTCGTTTGCAAACTCTCACTAGCCATTCACGCCGTCAGCGGTAATGATGACAGTATTCCGACGGTTATTTTCAGCCTAGTTGGTTAAAAATCGTCATTAGTTGGACCTCTCTACTGCAATATAAACATGGATCTTCCTTTCACGAATTCCACTTTACAGAAATGGCAAATGAGATTGTATCGCCAGCGCAGCCGGGCTATATAGCGTTTTCGTGCGCGCGGAAGGTGGGTTCAAGCGTCGTAAGCCCACCTTGGACCTTTCCTCATTTCCTTGCCTGCTACGTAGGGAAACAAATAGCCCATTAATGGAGAAAATTACCGCTCTTGATGCCAATATTGAGTGTAGCTAGTACCACAAAGAGGTCTTCGGCCCGCTTACGACCTGAACTCGCCCCCCTATAGCATCCAACCACCCCTATTAAAGCTATTGAATCTACCAGAAAAGCTCTGATAGCTCATTCTAAACTTAGAGATCCCTCCTTGACGGGCTATGACAGAACCTCGTTGTCACCTTGAACACCAAATGCGCTTCCCAGACGACAGCCTCGGCTTCTATTCGGCTCTAAACCCCCGTCATTAAGAACTTATGCACACTTGATCCGCCTTGGCATAACGGACGCCTTCCCTCGCCGTTGAGGCCGTCAAACCTCAAATGCACCAAATCATAAACGTATTCACGATGCACGTAGTATATCTGGCACTTGGCTATTCGACTACAGGTAGAGCCTACCCCATCGACGGTGTGAGTTCCAATCCGTTCGTCTTCAAAGTCTACAGCGGAAATTGCGACAATCAATTCGCTGATTCACCGGGTTAACGAATACCAGTATCAATCGGTGTACCCCCGCATCGCCTCGGGGTTGGGTTCTGCCACCATTTTCTAGAGCGGATCGTACATCAAGCTGGCCTGTAAGTCTCAGCCTTTCAAGAGGCCATGCTGCTCGCGCCACCACTCGCGTTGTTGACACACAAGTTCCAATATCTCGTATTCCGGTGGAAGAAACGATGACAAAGGCTCAGAATTGAGCTACGACAAGCACTACGCATCCCCTTCAATGGCCACCCCAACACAACTGCTCAGCCCAACGCAAGTACAGTCTACTAGGTATTCTACATCTTTCAGCTAAGGTGGCGAGTATCTCTTCGTTCGAACGACGCACACTTGCTTGCCCTATATACTCATCACTTTTTCTTACCCACAGCTAATTGCCGTTCATTCAACTCTCTTCCACCTGTATCGCTATGATGTATCTTGGAATCCTTTATGAATTCATTTGATGCGCTTTTAATACGCCTGAAACGCTGGTTTAACGGCCCAAAGGTAAGCTAGTGTATAATTGCGGAATGACCTTCAACTGAAAACACGTCTCTGCTGCCCTTTAGGCCACTCCCACATTGCATCTTTGGAGGAACATGAAGACTCTAATACGAGTTTTGATGTTAAGCGAGTAGGATTCACGCGGGAAACATCCGTAGCCCGCACAGACACGGATGCAAGAGACGCGGAATTGTGTATCTCTAAAGCGCTATGTGTTATCGAAGCTAAACGTTTTTGATTTATTTTCAGGTTGAAATAAAAAGACCATGTTTCCATCTCTGATCGATTGTAGGGTTCTACCGTGCACTGGATGTCGCAACATTAGGCAGGGGGAATTCCTGGGGTTGAGGGCGCAGTCTCAACCTTCCGCTGTTGCCTAAATGCTTCAACCAAGTAGGGTCATAGAGATTATGCGGGAGGCCGACAACTGGCAGGCGACTCTCGGATGACATGAGACTGAGGCGGCGGTTCCGGGCATAGGAGCGTCTGTAAAGAACGCACTGGTGCAGGTTCACCGCTGACAGTCGATCGATGTGATGGAGCCATTCAGAAAGAACATCCGCGCGCCATGGCAAGCGCTTGATCTCATAAGTGCGGCTCCCCCCTACCTCTCCTTCGCTCTCCTCGCTGGACATGCCTTGTAGACCCAGATCCTTAATGAGTTTGATTGCACCATCTGGATATCCATGGTGCTCCGCCAGTGCGAGACGTCTGTCTAGAAGCTTGGTTGGATGAGCGGCCGAGAATTCACGACGTGGCAAGGAGGCATACCTGCTTCAATCTACTATACCTCCGTGCCTTTTTGAGTCTAGCCTCATTAGCGCTCTTGTCCTCTTCTTCATCAATTGAGCTCTTAGCGTATTTTCCTTTGAGATACGCGATATGGGTGAGTAGAGCCCGCTCGCATTGTTGTCGTGTGAGAGTTCCAAGCACAATGGGAACTTCTCTTGCTGCTATCTTAGCAAAGAAGCTCCTGGCGAGCACAGACGCAACCTCTTTAGTCCAGCGAGTTTGTCCTGGATTGTCCCAGTCCATCAGCAGGTAATTGTCACTTGGGCCGTCTCCCTGCACCGGATTTTGGTTAAAGTTTTCGACGCGAGCAGAGTTGGCGCGGTTCCACTGCTGAGGTGATCCTTCCAGCTTTAGACATTCTTTAGTATGCTTTCGTAACTCATCCTAAAGGAATCAAATCAACAAATCGAGTAGTTATCAGTGGAATACACACGGACCTGAAGGCGATTCTCGGCCTCTGAATGGTGGCGCGAGGCCTTTCGAGGCGATTTCGAGGGAACATCCGTTTCTGCCTTCAGACGTTGCACCTCAAGTCGTAAAGCCATGACAAGGTTGACAAGTTCTTCGCTATCTGTAGTGAGTGGCGTTCCGTTGACTCTGGATTCAGGGTCAACTTCCATGTTCGCCATATCGCTGTCAGTCATCTGTGCAGCAGAGTAAGTCACTGTCGATGCGTACATGCGACTTACTACGAATCAAGGGAAAGCCTGGTAGGTTTCTTCCTCAGACCTCCTTTTATAGCATGAACCGAACAAGCGCTAGTCGAGTCAGCCCCAAATGCATAGAATTGGATAGAGGCCATTGAATGAGCTTGCTGAGACGTTAGATGGTGAGATAGGCATCGAACCCATCCATTTTGAAACCTACCTAGAGCCAAGGTAAACCGCGGCGCTTGCCAAAACAGGGTAGTTAGTATTCGCGGAACCCATTTGAGCATGTCGAATCAAGTTGATACGCATTGAATTGCTTTGAGCCACATCAAGCCACGTCATCATTTCACATCGCAGCATGGGTTCTCGCACCCAGCCAATAATGTGTGTGACTCAACCCCGTTCATACCCAGTGGTCTATTTAGGGCCAGGTTCCCATCCTACTTTATCACTTCTCGCCGTCATCAGACATGGACACTCTCTTTGACGAGTTAATACTTAAACTGGAGCACCGAAGAAGGAAGCTGGATGACGAGGTCAGTGTATGCAAAAGATCTAGTTATGTTCTCTACCTGATGTTTTTAGGCGGAGACCATTGCTGCTGCCAATGGCCGCTCACAAGTGCACCGAACGTCATTGAACGTCAAGCACGTAGGGAATAAGGCCACACCGCCCTCGGTATGGTTACTATCTCCTTCTCTCGCCTCGAGCTGATTTCGTTAGACCGTAAATCTCACCGCAAGCATCACAACTGGTGGGACAAATACGTCCCAAAAAGATGCACTCATTTGCGACAAGGGGCCGAACAAGCGAGGCTTGCACCCATTTTGTGTGTCTTCGACCTCTCCTGCGGTCATGCCAGCGACCGCTTCGTTGACTAAGAGACAGACCATTCCTCAGCTCCATGGCTTTGCTGTTTTTATGTTTTCGTTGCTGATTGGCTATCTATTTGGGGTTCGAATCGCGAGTCATACCCTCCATCTCTGAAGAAGCTTGTCTAGATATCAGCTGTATGATTAATTATGTCAGGTTATGTTGAGAACGAACTAGATCAAGGGATGCAATGCGACAATTCAGTGCAGTAAGGCCCCCAGCCAGACAAATGAGTAAGAGATAGTGTTCTCGCAGTCGTTACACGAGGGGGTGGCCAGGTTCGGCTCTCGTGTGTCTTCCAGATCTTCTACCTAAAGCGAAGAGCAGATACACGGTTCATCATCGCCACTCCTGGTCCATTTTCTTACCCGTCGGTGCCGTGAAACAAAGATTCGGCCCATGAGTGCTTCTGGCAAATTGTAGATTGCTTGCACGGCTGCGCCGTTTGCTGTCACCTTATGAGTCAGAGGGAGCAGCTGTGGAAGAAGTCACAGCGTGAGGAGTCAGGCCAGCCAGTATCGACAGATTTGAGTCATGTTCTTACTTTAGGCGGGATAGGTTGGCGAGTCAGGTGGGTCGTATAAAACAACGAATTGTTAGTCAGATCCGACTCATTTCTCTCGCGAAGATGTCCTCTCTGCAACATATTGCTCAATCAAATAAGGAGAAACCTGTTAAATGTAAGTGAGATAAGACATGGCGACACCTTGGTTACTGACTCGGACAGTGTTTGCAGCAGTAGCTTTCATTGTAGACAAGTCCCGGAACAAGTCCCAAGCTCGCCTTTTCTACGAAAAAGAGGTCAAACGCCGACATCCCGCGTATCCAAAGTGGCCAAGGGAGGCGGATCACCTGTTCGAGGAAGAGATCCGTAAAGTGGAAACCAAAATTGAAAAGGAAAAAGTTTTCGAGAATGCGGTCCTCAATCTCAATCGTGCTCTCCTTGGTGTATCGGCGTACGAAGACAATTCATGGCGAGTTGGAGATAGTTTGACTGAGCAACGGTTTATATCCTGGACACCAGGGCAGAAGAAGCTATCAGATATGATGGCAGCAATCGGATTGAGGAAAATTCGTGCCGATATACGTCTGTGGTACATGCCTTATGAAGACTTCAAAGCGGCAACTTCTCCTGGGTTGGAGTTTGTCTTGGGAGCGGAGGCTGCGATGGAACTTGGCGACCCTGACGATGAAATTCAGTTACCAGAATGCTATCTTGTCGAGTAGAGATCATACGCAATTGTTGTAGTCGAATCTTTTTTGTTGACCCAATCCAAGAAATAATGGAAAGGTTAAAGGCGTCCACGTACGTCTACACGCGTTCAGTTTCAACATGCAGCTTCAGCACTTGG
>WSTO01000242.1:0-17563 GCA_019627685.1 Serendipita sp. 399 | reverse complement strand
CATTTGGCGACGGCACGGCTATCTGCGGTGCGGCCGACGATTGAGCCTGTGAAACTGGGATCGACCCCCGATTTGAGGAGATCAGGGTCCCCGACGAGAAGGAACTCGAGGGGAGAACCATTGAGTCCAAGTGCGTGGATGGCAGGGTTCGGCTTGGGCTCAAATCCGAACGTGGTCGATCCGTTCAACAACCCGTCGTATGTCTCGAGTAGTGAAGGTGGTCATCATCAACGTTACTCGTATCAGAGTAGTGGACTCTCTGGAGAGAATATGGCGAGTCCGCGAAGTGGCGCGGGCTCGTTGTCCTCGGATAAGACAACGAGAGGACGGGCGCCTAGTCCCCCTGGCCAGTATCAACAGATGACGAGGGGCGTGCCGTTGTCGGTGGTGGTGGAGCATGGAGGGTCGGACGTTCGACTCGATGGGGCGTCGGATATCATGTCGACGTTTGGATCGGCGTTTGGCGATCGACCCGAGAGCATTCGAAGTACAGCTACATCGTACAATGAGCATCACTATAATGCTGCTGCCGCTGATCAGGCGCAAATTGCGCGGTATCATGCGCTTTCGGATGTGGAAGAGGTGTTGACCCCCGTGGCAGACGAGAGATTGTCGTTGCGGCCTGGTCAATCGCTTCCTTGGCGATCCACATCCACCTATAATTCCCGTTCTCGTGGTGGATCTGTCTCGTCTCCTCCTCGTCCGCTCCAGGAAACTGCCTCTTCTTCTCCAAGTTCCCCCCAGTTTGATCATCCTCTCCGTCAACCGCCTGTTGATCCCCTTTCTACCGATACCACCACTACCACCACAGAATTCCGAAACCCCTTTGCGAGCGATGAAAATGTGGAAGTACAACAACGTTCGCTTTCCCCACCACCCCGACACCATCAACAATCACACCACCAACATCACCCGTCGCTCTCACTCTATCGGCAACACCATCAACATCATGCCAGTGACGCAGATTTGGCCAATGCGGCCGCGATGATCCCGCCTGTCCCCCCGAGTGGTGTACGCGGTCGACGAACGCCAGGTCCGGGCGCGTACAGACGGAAATCGGAAGCGACGTCGTTGAGTGGGATCTTACCGAGTGATGTCTCCGTCGCGGCTTCGGGCACGGGGACCTCGATTGTGGAACGACCGCCTTCGTTGGATACCTCGGAATGGGACGATCTGGCGCTGAGGAGACAACAAGAGGAGCGACTGTTCTTCTCTGCTTCTGTCGAATCGGCCGTCAGGAGCGATAGCAAGTAAACCCCCAAATTTCTTTTTTTACTTGGATCCCTATCATCTCCCACCGATGTGATTGTTTTCTTATGGTGTTCTCCTCCGGTTCTCTCTCACTCGCTCGCTCTCTCCCCCTGTTCTCATATCCGTCCTCTCCGACTTTGATAATACACACGCACGCAATCGCTTTATCCTGTTACGATATCGTCTAGTTGCTCCCATGCAATACCTCTTCTCCTATATCACCCCTCCCACCTTTTTTTGTTGGTTTGGACCCCGTCTCTTTTGGAGTTCTCCCATCTTGTACTCGTGCACTCCCCCTCACTGTGAAAAGCAAGTATGCTTCTACGGATTTCTATCGGCATCTGATGTTTGATGTTTTACCTGAAAATGTTAGATCGAAAGTATGGGGGCGAACTGACCACAACGATCACCATACAGCCGACACCCGATCATGGCTGACCAGCAACACTCCTATACCGTAAACTGAATAAACGACTGCTGGACATATCTGCTCTCCTCAGTGATAGTCTCTTTTATTTGGACAGTATTTTGGACTCCTCATATCACACACTCCTCGCAGTGAAATTCAAGCACTTGACTTCGTTTTAATTTGGACAAGAAGATACGATAGCGAAAAACAACCTAAAACGTTACCCCCTTATGCATCGTTCATTTCCTCATCCTCATCGTCGTCTTCGTCTTCGTCCGAGTCGTCATCATCGCCTTGTGCGACCTGAATCGGTTCGAGAGCCACGTCGTGGTCACAACCCATAAACGAGTCGCAGATCACGTAGAGATGAAGCTTGTGCGTCCCCGCGCCCAGCGTCAATTTGAGGTCGATGGTTAGTGATTTCTTTGGGATCGTGACGCGACGGATGCCGATCAATTGTCGACTCTGTGGATCGCCAACGACGAGCCACCAATTGGGGATCTTTTTGATGGGATAGAAGGGGGCAATGACCACGGGTTCCGATTGGGATTCTTCATCTTCGTCCTCGTCTTCTTCTCCGCTACTTAGAGTAATCTTGAGACTCACGGGCTCAGTCGAGGTATATTCTCCCTCTTCAAACTCGTGAGCTACCTCCAAGCTGGGATATGCGTTGACAAAAGCCGCGACGTCTCGTCTAGCGCGCATAGTCAGCACACGCAGTAACAATGAACGATAAGGAGAGACTCACAACTGCCCCGGTGTCATATTCAAAAGCTTGGTTCGGTCTTCATCCTCCATCTCCATAAGGTCGTATACAGAATCGATTCCTTTTGATTTACACCGCTTGATCAACTCCGGCTCAAAGTGAGGTATCTGCTTCAGCGGAGAATCGTTCTCCCAGGCCGCCTGAACGCACATCTGCGCCAAATCCATTGCACCCATGGCATTGAGGTATGCGTTCGATGCCATAACATCAACGCAGGCATGCAATAAATTAACCACTTTCGATAGCACCAATGCTTGGTCAGTAACAAGGTCCGGTGGCAGCTGTAGGCGAGAGAAGTGGGCTTGGAGCAGGAGGAAGGACTTGAAGGCAGGGGATTCGTATCGACTGTTCTCAGTCTTCACCGGAACACGATCGTAGATTCGTCGAAGCACAACATCTTCATGCTTCCGGATAGGAATTGACTCGAACTCGGTGGACGAGGATATGATTTCTAAAAGACCCTTGAGCTTGGTCTTTTCAGTAATGGACATTGAGAAGACGTCGATTGTTATATCTGTGCTGGGGTTAGCCAAAAAAAAAAAAAAAAAAAAGGTCAAAGAAAAGAGAAGATACGCACATGAGATGTTGTAGTATGCAGCGATCCACCCGAGGTTGAGTTTTCCGACGTTTACTTCATCCTCTGCAGCAGCAAAAAAAGGTTAGAGCAGTGCCGGAAACAGGCCGATTGACTGACCAATGGAAATACAGTGGGCAGTGACGAGATCTGCTAGAGTGGTCTCAACAAGCTCCGAAAGATGGTCAGAGAGATGTTGATGACTGATATTGTTGAGGTTGTAGTAGTTCGGATTTTGCGTCAGTCGGCGATAGAAGAAGGTCCAAGTGAGGATATCCTGTACGGTATCAGCATAAGCAACACACACTATGCGGAAAGACGACTCACGATAGCATCTTGCTTGTTCTCAATGGTCTCTTCTGCAATTTCGGCAAGGAAAAAGTCGTGCAGGAAATGAGTTGGTAGATGAGACTCAATGGGTAATCCCTCGTTCAAGAACTTGCGGTAAAAGTCCTTGCGAGTTTGTTGGCACATGAGAACACATCTACTGCGCTCGTCAACTGTCGGCCTACAGGCGTGGCCCATCATTTGAAGCACGTCGGCAACGGGGTAGTCGGCATAGCGATGCTCTCGGCCCTCAAAGTATTGCACACCCATTATGATGACCATGTAACTTGAGGCTGGTAGACTCCATGCAGTTTCCTGAATATCGGTCAGATAATTTGTCAACAAGAAAAGAAGCCAGAACTCACCCGTGAAGCAATGAGGACCTGAATAGCGCCTGCTTCGAACAAACGTTCCACAATTTTCTTGTCCTGCTTGTCCAATGCTTCGTGATAGAATCCAACCCCGTGTGAGAGACACTCGACAAGATCCTGATCGGAAACATGGTCCAAATGCTGCTTGAGTTGTTCGGGGTCATAGTTAAGGAACTGATCTTGGTCATCATCAGCCAGGCAATGAGATAGAATGTCATTCGCAGTCATTCTACTCTGCTTCCTGGAGGGTGTGAATATAATGACGGGCTTTGTCGGAGAATACTCTTTTATGGCGATGTAAGCTGGTTTCGACATCGCGATCATGAGAGAGGGGAAGTGGGGAATGGAGAAACTCTGAAGGTGAATGTCAAGATCCAAAGGTCGGGCGCTGCAAAATATCAGAGATTGTAGGAATGTGCGTTTAGAGGGGCCATACCTTGGAGGGAAATTATAGATAGCACGGGCTGGAGCCCCCATCCACTCTCCAAAATCACGCGCATTGGCTAACGAGACGCTCAATGCGACAATTCTCGTCTCGATTTCCGTTTGCTTCGATACGTATCGAGTACGGGATATCACAATCTCGTATGTTGGACCAATTTCGCCACCGACAAGGTGTGCCTCGTCACAGATAAGCAGTGCGAGGTTCTGAACGTGCTTCCGCTTCTTCCATCGACGGGAGACCATGTCCCACTGGAAGAGGTCGTAGAGTCAGAGGAAGTGTGAACAAAAGAGAAAGTAGGATCCCACCTGCGTTGGAGTACAGACTATGACATGTCCTATTTGCAATTGCCTGAGGTCTGTACTCGAGTCACCTGTCAAACTGACAATTTCTTTTCCTCCTTGTAGTTCACCAAATTTGGCTGTCCATTCCTTGACACGTTGGTCTACCATCTCTTGATAAGGAAGGATGCAGACCGCTCGTGGATGTTTTTGGTCCTTTTTGCTCCATAGCCTCAACAACGCAAACTCCGCACAAATTGTCTTTCCACTACCGGCAGGAGCACCGACGAAGACGTTCTCATCTGACCCATAAAGGGCTTCAAGAACCTGTGTTTGAATCTTGTTAAAGGATGGAATCGAGGACGAATATATTCTCTCGAATTCGGGATTGCGTAACACGGAGAATGGGGGTGGTTGGAGGTCAAGTAAAGCAGTTGGTTGGGGGAACTTTTCGGGTAGAATCAGGTTTTTGAAGGAAACCGGAAGTCGGGTTTCTGATTGGAGCCACCGATCCGCTATGAGGGAGATGTAGTAGTTGGGCGGGACGGGCTCAAACATAGGCACGGTTAATGTGATATTGTGTTCGTTGTCCTCGCTCTTCCCGGTTGTGTATTGTTTCCGAAGGAGGAATGTGTCATGGAACAAAATAATCTCGCCATCGACATCCTCCACAAGAATCCAGAACGCTTGCGCTGTTCCATGAACCCGATCCTCCCATTGAAAGTCAGGAGTGATGGTGAGGTCTATCCGCAATAGTGAACGAGTGATGGGTTGTACATGAGCTTGCAGGCTATATGGAAATGCATCAACTTCAAAAGTACGAGGTAGAACGAACAGATTCTTACTCGAGTTTTGGGAATTGATGGACGAGACGATGGACAAGACGACCCGCATTTTGGATGCCAATAAGTTCTCCAAGTTCTGGGGGCGTCTACAAAGAAATGAGCATGAGAATATGAGACATAATGAAGGCCTACCAGGTCGAAATAGCGATACCATGGCTGAAAGAGCATAAGAATTAAGTCAATTGAGCTGTAAAAACGGCACTTACGAATTGTTTCGCTTCAGCCTTCCTGATCACATCCCCAGGTACACCCCGGAACTGTCGTAGAGGTGTCATCGAATTCCACATCTTTCGTTCGGCCATTTTGCACATGTCCAGTGCCGCCCGAGCAGGTATGGCCCAACCACGTTTTAGGCAAATTTCGAACATAGCTCGAAGAATTCTATCATAGAGATGAGTCCCAGATAACTGTTGCAACACAGATCACGTACCGTCCAGCTGATTGCTGCACATACACCATGTCGGCCACGAGAGCGAAGCCTTTCAAAGAATCAGACGAAGGCATGACGAGGAAGGAACCTGAAACTGACCCTCGAGAGTAAGCCCGGAAATATAAGCCTGTAAAAGAACGTTGATTTTGGCAGCCGGCTCATCTACGCTTTCCTTTACTGGGATTGGGACCTTTTCCAATAATTTGCTGAGCTCTAGCTTCTCGTCTTGTCGTACCTAGGGCGCATAAATCAGTTCATTCCTGCTTGTGTATGTCGAAATTGCTTACAGGGATAAGGCGGAATTCGTTAGAAAGAGCGAAGACACGGAAGAGTTCAATGGTCGACATAGTAGGCTTGAGATGCTGGTTATAGGTGGCCATGGAGCTATGAGTGACATAATAATGCGAAGCGATCCGTCCTAGCTCGGTTGATTGGAAACGACCCGATACTCTGTCGTACTTGATCAGATTGCATTTCTCCAGCAAAACTGCCGCTGAATGGGCAATATCGGCTCGCTTCTGTTCCAAGTGTGGGTCATCATCCAAGTAATCTGCATTTACGCTGTAAAGAACCGGATCGCGAAGCATTCGAACATATCTATCACAGAAATTAGTAAACTTTGACTAAAAAAAACAGACAGACGCGACATACAGATATGTGTAGCCCAGCCATTGAACGGCTTCGTCCCGATTGCGAATTGTTCCGAGCACGATCTCGGCGTTCAGATTATCTGCTAGCTTGGCAACGAGCTGCGACTCGATCGGGAGCTGTTGGTTCATCAAGCTCAGATAATACTGCAATTCTGAGTGATTTGTGATGATTATGCCTTCTCCAAACTCGTCGTATTGAGGACGACCAGCACGCCCCAACATCTGAAGCACGTCCTGAGATGAGAGTTCAACCCAACGCCCTTTCTCTGGGTTGTAGATCTGTGTGCCTTTGATGATGACACAATGCGCGGGGAGGTTGACACCCCAAGCAAGAGTTGCAGTGCTGACCAGTACTTGCAAGTGACCGTCCTTGAAGAGTTCCTCGACCAATTCACGATCTTTGGCATTCAGCCCAGCATGATGGATAGCGAAGCCAAATGGCAACAGATCCTTGAGGTGCGGGTCGGTAATGCTCGCGACTTCGGAGAGCAGAATCTCTCGTGTTCCAGAATCGGGCTTGACAAACCGCTCGATTGTGTCCTTATCGACCGCCATATCACGAATAAACTTTGCAGTCTTCGCGGTTTCTTTACGAGAATGCACAAAGACGAGGGACTGGTTTGAACCGGCTTGGTCGAGCACTTTTTCG
The DNA here is from genome assembly GCA_019627685.1 of Serendipita sp. 399. Taxonomy (NCBI): domain Eukaryota; kingdom Fungi; phylum Basidiomycota; class Agaricomycetes; order Sebacinales; family Serendipitaceae; genus Serendipita; species Serendipita sp. 399. Next base: position 10,568 of record WSTO01000242.1, on the reverse strand, counting down.
TAGCAAACCTCATTCATTACTTGATAGCGCTTGATTGCCTTCTTCTCCGTGATGCCGACGAATTGTTGCTTCAACGGCCGACTTCTGTATGTCACGTCGAAATAGAACAACCCCTTTGAGCTATCAACTCGCAAGAATCTTGCGACATCCTGATAGTTCGGCAGAGTAGCAGAGAGGGCCACCAATCGTACGTATTCCTTCGTCTGCTCCATTTTACGGATCGTACGGGAAACGATTGCCTCTAGAACTGGGCCTCGGTCGTCATGAAGAAGGTGGATCTCGTCGATGATGATTAGCCTGACAAGATTTGTGTACGACATGTCTGTCGACTTTCGAGTTATGACGTCCCATTTCTCCGGTGTGGTCACGATAATCTGTGTCTCCACAATTTGTTGCTTGGTCATTTGACTGTCACCAGTGAGCTCCCCGACGCGTACGCCGAACGCACCCAATCGCTTGGTGAAATCGTTGACCATTTCCTGAACTAACGCTTTCATTGGGGCAATATAGATTATTTTGAACGAATCGAGATCGAATTTCCCGGTATCTTCATCACGAACTTTACTGAGCTCGTTAAGGATAGTCAAGATGGCCACATTAGTCTAGAAAATTTTCTTCATTAGTACTGTATCTGGATATGAAATATATGGCCCACCTTTCCAGCCCCAGTGGGGGCACAGAGAAGAATCGGCTCATCTGTTCCAAGCGCAATGGGATACAGCTTGGATTGAACTCGGTTCAGATGAGTGACAACACTCGGGAATGCTCCTTGTGCCCATTGAGGTAAACTCGAAATAGGAACTCGATCATCGACTTTGGGGACCGCAATAGGTTTATGGGGCACGTAGATTTCTTCGTAACCCTTCTTGGTTCTCTTGACTGTCCCAGGTGGAAGTGTCGTCTTTTTGTTGGACATGAGATGGCCACCCTGCGAGAACGCCATACTATCGAGGTCTACGATTTGCTTTGGAGGAAGGGTGCTCCCAGAGGCGATGGTCCCAGTTTTTGGCACACCTCCTTGAGTGTCTACGTCCATGCCATCTCCAGCACCTGTAGCTGCAGTGGGACGCTTTGTTCGGTCGCCTCGCAACTCCTTGAGGATCCACCCTACGTTACGCTCGCGCATAGCAACTTCCACGTTCACCCGCTCCTGATCATCACTCCTCGCGAGCTTCGTGCACCATACAACTACGTCACGATTCTTGATGAGTAATCTGACGATTTCATGGTGTCCAAAGTCCAGGAGTTCCATCAGGGCATTTTCTGCATCACGAACGCTGGATTCTGAGGAAAGAATGGAGAGCGCCTCCGTCGTCTTTTCGGTGGCTGTCGCTGGATCCGAATAGACCCCTGCCAGCAATCTTTGGAGCCAGAACCCGTCAATGTCGTGGGGAGAGACACGGTCAGAGTCAGATTTTTCGTTTCCTCGTCTTTTTTCTGCCCCACCTCCAAACACCAACGACTCTTCCCCAGCTGCCTCCCCTTCTCCATTTCCCTCTGCAGGTTCTGCTTCTTCCTCGGATGCATCTGAGTCGTCTCGTAGCTCATAGTCTTCTTCCTCCTCTTCTTCCTCTTCGTCCCACACAACGGCGACTCCAGCTGTATCGTCGATCATGCCCTCGTTCTTTTCCTCATCTGGATCTCGCATCTCCTCATCCTCCGCAGCGTAGTCCGTAATCTTCTTGCTGAGATTGAGTAGTTGAGCAAATTCCTCGTTAGAAACGGTGCCCAATACTTCCTCAATTTCCTTCTTCTTGTCAAAATCCTTGAGTCCCTCGGTTTTGAGCGTCTCCAGGATTGTATCAGCAGCAGACCTGACGACGTCTTGGGCTTGGTCACCTAATAAACGATGCACAGAACCCAATATGAGTTCGTACACGGTACGCGTCTCCGCGGTTCGAGGTTGGTACCGAATCCCTTCGACGTCCTGCGTCGCTTCAATGATATCTGAGAATCCAAACCCTGCATTGGCTGCAGCAGCAGCTGTCGCGCGTCGTTTGGTCGTAGCCTTGTCTTCACCAGCAGCAGCCGCCGCCTTTTTCTTCTTGTCCAAAAGCTCCTTGGGCACATCTCTGCGAACGCGTGAGCCCATCTCTCTGGCGTCTATTCTACCCGCAAGAGATTCTGGTGCACCATCTGGCTCTTTCTCGCGTCGCGGCCGGTCTGCAGATAGTTACAAAATTGTGGTAAAGGCAAGTTGATTAGCAATAGATCCTTGTGTTCGCGGTCAGAAATGCGTTAAACTTACTTGGATTCAAAACCAGCGACGAGATCGCCGAGTAGGCGTATTGCGACATATCTGGTTTCGGCGGCATGGTCGCTGTTGGAGTTCAAGACTGGACTGGCCACCCTTTCGGCGCACTCAACATTATTGATCACCAACTAAACCAGTTTCACATAATATTCGTAGGAACCCGTGAATATTAAAAGTCTTCTGGTACAAAGTATTACTAGGCTTAATAGCTCTTGAGACAATTCGTATCTGCAACCGTTGGCCATCTCGCACCGGGAATTTGCATACATTGGTATGCATTCATAAGTAGGAATCATTGGCATGAACTCCATCTCATATCTTGTATCCCCCTCTTATTCCTTTTGAGCGATTTGTAACCTGCGTCGATTCCGCTGAAGGCCACCTTTGAATCCCCCAAAACGATTCTAGACTAAAGCATCTGGAAGCAGCTCGATCTCGAGTTATTCCATGGTGATAATGCCCTCGATACGTCCTCTGCTTCTCGAAGGATTCGAATGATCCGATCCACTCGCCCGAGAACGACTCTTGCTTGGAGAGGATCTGACGCTTCCATGTTCTGAACGGCATTCATTGCTCCAGGAGGAAGGTCTTCGAATACCTCTGCGATCTCATTTATAGTATCTTGCGAGGGTAAGATGAATCCATCCACCGTCAGGGCACTGTAAGCTAAGTCAGTGATCGAACCCAAATGCCTGGTATTCCCTTCCACAGTGGTCAATAAGGTGGATAAAAGGGGTAGTAAGCGTGCTCGGTAGAAGGGTGGCGTCGCTGAAATCTTGTCGAGCAGGTAATCGACCGTGAACCATGGTGTGTCCCGTAAGTGTAAGTGACGAGCGATTGTATCCGATGTAGCCTCTGCGGTCTCATCGGGATAAAACTCGAGAAGGTAGAAAACCTCGACCTTCAGAAAGAGTTCGTTAGCCATAAATAATCTACGTCATACGCATGATTCGTACCTTGAGAAAGGGATAGGCGATCGTCGCATCGATCAAGACCTGGTGTATCTGTCGGTTGAGCTGAAGAAGCCCAACTTCAAAGAATATTTGGTCAAGTCTTGTGGGAGAGCCCGTATTCATTCGGAACCAGTTTTCTAATGCCGCTTTCCAAGCAAGGCTGTCCCATACAACGCTAGACCGAGGTGGAATGTAGCAATCAATTCCGGCCATCCGACCTGCAACCAGACGAAGAGGTGGGTCCTGAGTTTGGAGGAGGATAGTTATGCACTCATTCGAGATATATCGTTGGATGAACGTTCTATCATATAACTGAAGGACCTGTATCGAGAGTGCTATCAATGAAACGTGCTCTTGGTCGGAGCAACCGTCTTGAATGAGCGTATCGAGTATATGCAGCGTTTCCGCCACTTTCTCAATGGGATTCCGTCGGGGTCCATAAGTAATTTGTTCATCAATTACCGATGTTTCTAGAGACAAAGTTAGCACATCGATCGGTCCCTATCTATTAGTTTCTGTGAGCGTTGCTGGTATAAACGCCTACTCACCTCCATATTCCATCAGTATTGATAACCGATAATTTGGAACTCTTTCCTTCGCAAGCACCATCTGGTTCAGAACTTCGCGAACTCTCGGTATGAATGGAGCTTTCCTCAGACAGTGCCTTGGATAGAAATGGCAAGTGCGATGCTCAAGCCACTCCTGCCTCGTCATTGGATACATGTATAGGAGGCTCACAAGACGATCGACCGCGTAGCTCACAGATTCCTCCGTGTGCAGATTTGCCAGCTTTGCCGTATATTGCAGAATGAGAGACAACGCAAAATTCTTGATTGCGTCGACCTCACTTGGGGATAGATCTTCAAGAAGGAGTGAATCCAAAGGGGAAGTATAAAGTGTAAGCTGGCGGGTGAAAATGCGCAAACCTGCTTCTAATCCGCTGTAAGTTAAGGCTGATGTGGAGGTAAGCGAGTCGGGAGGTATCGTTAGAGCAAACGCGAAAGAGTCTAAATACCGCGTCCATCGCTCATTACGTTCCGGCTGCTGGCGATCGAGATAGTAGAGTCCGAGTGGAAGTAGCTGTTTATTGAGAACTGATGTTGGTACATCACTTTCTGCCGAAGAGAGTTTGAGTAGCTCCTCGACTGGCCTAAACCGTCGATCGGAATCATGGGGGAATAGGCCCCACTGAGCGAGTTGAGCGCATTGATCTAATGAAATGTCGTCCAGCATCTGAGCCTCCTCAAGTGGTCGAAACTCCTGCCAAAGATGCTGGCGGGCCAACCCCGTCCTCTGACCCTTCAGGAAAGCCCGGGCAAGCTTTCCAAGCACTATTGTGACTTCCTCGTCCCAGCTACCCTCCTTTTCGGCAATAGGAGGGTATTCATTCGAAAAAATCTTTCTCCGGATCTCCTTCCATACCGAATCTGCCAGGGAGATGGAGGCTGTTTCGCCGGCTTGAAGCAGGTTATTGAAGGTGATGAGATCGAGAACGATTGAGATGTGTTTCATGGATGTTATTGAGGAATCTAACAGGCTCATAAACCTGTTAATGACCAACCAAGTCATCGGCGAGTGACCACCCGACGGACTGATCGATTGTTCGCTTGAGCAATTCAAGGGAGTATCATCCGAAGATGCGACAAGGACGAGCCAAACAACGATGATGACCGTCACTATTACGATCACCGCAGCTGTGGCTACTGCCTGGTCGGTTTCTATATTGGGGAAAGTCCACGTGACGAGGGCAGGCAAATAGATGATAGTCGATGCAAAGATTAGATATGGAATGATTTCACTGATTGTTTGTGCTCGCGTTATCTTGTTGTGAATCTCTTGGGATTGGATGCGGTAGGATTGATCTTGTAGGAGCGGTAACACGCGATGTTGAAGATAGTATAGAGTGAAGTAGGAGATTGTACCTGCTAGGAGGCTGGCATATAAAGATGAGAAAAAGCATGGGATTATGAATGATTCATAGAAAGGGTGGTCCTTGTTTTTGATGTCAGGGGGATGCTTGATATAGTTGGAATCTATGGCGTTGCTTAGCTGCAAGGATATGTAGTATAGGATTTCTGTAGTTTTCTTGGCATATTGTACCTCTTCCTCTGGGAGGCTCTCGACCAGGGTCGCTGCTATGACAGCTATCGAGATGGTGGACTGATGATACCGTAAGGCGGTTGTGAGGTATAGATGTGAGAATACGCACATAGATAAGAGCCGTGCTCAACATGGAGCATAAGTTGTTAAGTTCATGTTGGCATTTCGCTCGGAGGCGTTTGGAGTAGAGGTCCAATAACACCCCCTCGTTCTGCCTTGTGGAATTTGGGGTCAGCATAATATTGACTTGGGTGGTCATTCCCGTAATGAGTATATCTCCAGTGAGATTCCAAACACAGGTTTGGTGGATTGAAGTCGGGCTCAGCGAAGCCGAGAAGGGATGAGCTACGGAGTCGGATTGTATCTGATTGCTAGGATATTATCGTAGAAATTATCGTAGATAACGCGCTCTATCTTGAGGGGTCAGAAGGCGCAAAGTAAGGCAGCGTCTAAGTATCGTGATTTTCGACAGAGGGCCGTGAGACGATAAGATCAAGACGGTAGGTTTTTATACGATTGCGGGTGAAACTGACGTAATTCAAACGGAAATTAAAATATGGATCCGGCGATCCCTGCTTGCCAACGCCAAGGGCGTCGAGCGGAGCCTTGCTGTCATCGCCGCACGATTGGAGCAGCTCCGCGGCTCTTTCGTTAAAGATCGGCGCAAGCCCCACCTTCCCGTTTTGGGAGCCTCTCTGGCCGTTCTGCAAGCTCGTCCCCGCGCCTGTGGAGGCAGGCCTATTACATCAGCGCAGCGGCGGTGACGGGGTACGAGCAGTCCGTATCTACAGGTGCTCTGAATGAGGGTCATCCTACTGTTAGGTACCAAAGGGCGAAACACGTAACGTGCTTATGGAAGTAATCAGTAAAGTGGTAAAGCGGTAAATGGGAAGGTTACTCCGACAGCGCTGTGGGTACAGAAATAGTACTAAAAAGTAAATATTTCGCTCTCTCGCATTAATCGACACCGTCTAAATAAAGTGGCCTGTATAGCTCTGTGCTAAAACATTTGGAAGCAGCTTGATCTTGGGCTATTCCATGGTGATAATGCCCTCGATACGTCCTCTGCTTCTCGAAGGATTCGAATGATCCGATCCACTCGCCCGAGAACGACCCTTGCTTGGAGAGGATTTGAGATTTCCATATTTCGAACGGCATCCAATGCTCCAGGAGGAAGGTGTTCGAATACCGCTGCGACCTCGTTTAAAGCATTCTGTAGAGGTAAAATAAATCCATCTATGATTAAGATACTGTGGGCCATGTCAGTAATCGAATCCAAGCGTTCAACATTGCTTTCCACTGTGGTCAACAAGGATACTAGAAGGGGCAGTAAGCCTGCTCGGTCCGAGGGTGGCGTCGCTGCAATCTTGTCGAGCAAGTGATCGGCTCTGTCTGCCTCTTCCAAAAATCCTTTGAACCATGGCGCATTTCGTAAATGTAAGTAGCGGGTAATCGTGTTGAGTATCCTCCATGGTCGCACTAGGGTCAAACTCGAGAAGGGCTAGGACTTCAAACTATGAAGAAATTCACTCAGCGTGAGGACCTTCTGGTGCCACTACAACCCATACCTTAAGGAAATCATGGGTTACGGTCGCATCGATCAGCAGCTGGTGAATCTGTTGGTTGCCTTGAAGGAATCCAGAAGCAAGTAACTGCTCATCGAGAGCAGTGGGTATACCAGTGTGTCCCTGGAACCAGTATTCGATTGCCGCTTTCCAGGCACCGTGTCCCCACAATGGGCTACATGAATTGGGAATAGCGCAAGAAATGTCGGCCATCTTGCTTGCGATCAGACGAAGAGGGGGGTCCTGGATTTTGAGGAGGATAGCCAAGCATCTATCCGAGATATGCCGTTGGATGAACACTGCACTGTACGAACGAAGAATTTGCGTCGAGAGTGATATCAAAACGGCGTGCTCTTGGTCAGAGCATCCATCTTGTATAAGCATATCGAAAATATGAAGTGCTTCAGCTATTTTATCGATAGAATTCCGCTGAGGTCCAATAGCCGTCTCCCTGTCGTTCATTAGCGTCTCTGAATATCAAGTTAGTTCACTCTGTTTCCTGGTAGGCCCGAACATTTTGGATGATTCTTTGATAAATGGTTCACTCACCTCTATGGTCCATAAGGTGAGATATCTTGTAGTTCAACCCTCTTTCACTTGCACACACAATCTGGTTTAGCACCTCGTGGATTCTTGGTATGAGTGAGATCTTCCTCAAACAATGGCCTGAATAGAGCCGAGGTGCCGAGTGATCGAACCAGTCATTCTTTGTCATCGGGTACTTGTCTATGAGATGCACAAGGTGACTGAAAAGTTGGTTAGCTGATCCTGGCGTTTGCGGTCCTGCTAATTTGGCAGCACACTGCAAGATGAGCGATAGTGCAAAGCCCCTGATCGCATTGATCTCGCTCTGGGATAGCTCCTCGATAAGGAATGAATCCGAAGAGGATGTATATACGGCGAGCTGGCCGCAAAAAACACGTAAACCTGCCTCTAATCCATTATCAGTTAGGGTCACAGTGGACTCTAGCGACTCAGGAGGGATTCTAAGAGCAATGGAGAATGAATCCAAGTATCGCACCCAGAGCTGACTGTGTTCTGGCACCTGACGGTTGAGATAGTAAAGCGCAAGGGAGAGTAAGCTCTTGTCTAGGCTTGATTTCGTTGCACCGGCATCTGTTGATTCGTCGGATTTGAGTAACTCCTCGATTAGGTTGAATCGTTCATGAGGGTCATAAGAGAATAAACCCCATTGAGCGAGTTGAGCGCATTGATCCAAAGCAGTCTCGTTCAGCACTTCGACATCCTCAAGTGGCTGAAACTCTCGTTGAAAACAGCATCGAACTGAACCTCCTTTCTTGCCCTTATGGAAGGCGTATGCGAGTTTCTTGATCAATTGCGTGGTTGCTTCTTTCCATTCTGTGACTTCCACATTAGTGGTAGCATTTTCCTTTGAGAAGGCTCTGTTTTGTATCAGCTTCCACACTGAATGCACAAAGGGATCGAAATTCGCTCTGGTAGGATGTAGATTGGCGAAATCAATTGCGATGGAGACTTGCTTGAGAGATGCGAAGGATGAATCCAGAGGCATCAGCAACTCGTCAATCATTGACTATGGGTTGTAGTTATCGTGAGCTCGTTGGAATTTAAGGTACCTACTTCCGAAAAAGGATCGATCAGAGAATGATGCTCTTCTGGTCCAAATAAAGGTGAACACTATTACGATCACTGTGAAAGGGGCCGTTAGTATCAAGGCCCCCAAGTCCTTTGGGACAAGCAGATATGTAAGTCCGATGAAGTAAAAGCAGGTCGAGAAGAATAATAAAGGTGGGACCGCATTGCAATAGGGAAGGAGTCCCGATTGCTTGAAATAAGTCTCTTGCGAGTGAATGCTTCTTGCGGCCTGGCCAGACTCCATTTGGAAGTGCTGGATATTGAAATGATGAAGGCGGTGTAAGTGAAAGAATGAGATTGCACTCGCTGCAAGACTAGTATATAGAGCGATAAAAAGGAAAGCTGTGCTCGAAGGTTGAAAGCCAGCAGTGATGCTGTCGTCACGATGTGAAATCGTCCTATTGACATAACTCTTGTTGGTGTCACCACTTAGTTGGGAGGAGATGTGGGATAAGATATCCGTTATTTCATCTAACAAACCGTCATCGTCCGGCAGACTGATGACTAGAGTGGCGGCAACGACTGCTGTGGAGATTGCAGACTTATATATACACTCGTCAGATGAACGCGAGACTTTTAGACGCCGTTAAGGGCCACGTACGTAGATGAGGACTGTATTCAACATCGAACACATATTATTGAGATCGCTTTGTCTTTTAGTCAGGAAAGGTTTGTTGTACGAGCTCCAGAACAAGTCGCCTCTCCTGTCCAGATAATCAGTAAGCTCGATGGCCTTTTCTTCTTCTTGGTCGGCCATAATGCGTGAGGCAAAGGCTGCCGTTCTCCGTTCGTTTTCGCTTCTCTCAGAAATTGTCAGGTCCAACGTTTATTCGCGGTCGGCGGTCCGCTTGATTTCCTGTTTCGACCCGCGCTCGCGAATATTATCATCATTTATTATCAACTTGGTTCTCCCGTCTGCCGGCTGGCTGTTATAAACCAGCACGGTCAGTCTGAGGAGACCGTCTCGATTTCTGATTTCTGACGAGCTACGCTGGTTTGCTTCCCTTCCATTCTCTCACGAATCCCACCTATTTCTCGTCCATTACTTCCATTGGGACACGTCAACCCAACCCAGTTTCGTCCAGTTGTCGTCGTGTTTGTTGTTATTGACATTCACCAACGTCGCCAGTACTCCTGCTGCGCTCCTCATCTGAACCCAGCCTCCCAATCGCGCCCCTTGACTTCCCCCCTCCTCTCCTCTCTCGATGCTCTTTTTCCGCCAGTTTAATGCTCTCGTTTGGAAAAATTGGATCGTATTATCTCAGCATTGGTTTGTGAGTATCACCATTCTCCTTCGGTAGCATTAGTCATATATGTGTGGCCAAGCGAGCGAATGTGCTCGTGCTCGATCGCATGTCGTGCAATCGCGCTGACAACTGACGGAATCCACTGTAGCTAAACCTGTTACGATGTCTTATTCTTCCAATTGGTTTTGGAATATTCTTGTAAGTCCTTCTCTCACCCATACGCTGGTTTCTCAAGTGAACAATCAATTTACGCGTCATTGTCGGTGAATAGGGCCACGGCACAGGTGCGTGTCAGTCTTGTGGGCAAATCGGGCCAAAATATTAATATTTGGATCTCTTATAGCTATTCTTGATCAAACCGGATAACGTAAGTCTACCCACCGTCACGACCTGCGAGATGCACCCTCCAGCTCGTCCATACGACTAGATCTTCTGATCACCTACTACTTCCGTAGCTCGGAATAGGTCCACCTGCTCCAATACATTCCTTTGCAGACACATTTCAAAGCGGTTATCATTTCTACTGGGTGGACAATACCAATGGGTCCGCAACGCCAGCACCACGCGATATTATGGACCGCGTCACCGCTCATTTGTCCCCACCCCAAAGAGCATCTCTAAAACAACTTGACACCGAAGACGCCGTCACTGCCGCTTGCGAGCAAAACTTCAACGGGTATTCCGACTGTTGGGCTGCAGTCGTCTTCAGCGACATCAAAGGATTCTCGGGCGTCAACTATACCATTCGTGCGGATGCCGGACTACGATATATCAACGTCGAAAAGCACACGAGTGACTATGAACTTCGCGTGTTACCGCTTCAGTGGGCGTTGGA
>WSTO01000241.1:0-17569 GCA_019627685.1 Serendipita sp. 399 | reverse complement strand
GCATCCATACCGACCGAGTCCCTCCACATGTCCACGCACCGTCTCATATGACTGATGGCCAGCTCGCTCCCTAGATCGATGAGGACGAACCCAAAGCCGTAATGATCCCCTGGTTCTGTGACGTTCTCCAAACCAGCAAGTATGATATGCGGGGAAAGAAGTCGATGGAAACTGAAGAATTGATAAGGATCACCCACGGTGATTGCAGAGGCCAGAAGGCGAACGAGGAGCTGGCAAGTAGCTCCGTTGCTTGGTGTGCTCAATGCCGACTGCACGTATTTCTGCACTAGAGGGTGCATCGAGTAAAACTTTTCCCCTTGTGCAGTCGAAAATCGAAGCAGCGAGTACTTTAAACACTCGCCGATCATCGCATCAAATGCAAATGCGTCCCACTCTCCACCAGGATAGAAGATACTCTGAAGAGTCTCTGCCTGTTTCAAAGTGTCTGCCAGGAGTGGTTTGGCCCCACGTTGTGGGATGTGGAGGAACCTTCGCTCCCCGCCCTTCTCGATCACGCTCCGAGCAATCGATCGTGCGTCGAGGTGCGCGAATAGCTGCATCATCTCCTGCACTTTGGGAGATAGTCGATGGAATGACATTTCGATCGTGCCTTCCACTGAATAAGTATAGTCTTGGCGTAAGTCTGGCACCCGTTGCAGGAATCGACTCCTACTCTTGCCATAAATCTTCAAGAAGGTGTCGAGGCAGTCGTTCACAAGGATGTATGACGCCGCATGAGCCAGTGCTAGCGGAAGTCGTCCCAGTTCCTCTGCGATGTCTTTCGCGAATGATCGATTGACATCGTTATCTTCGCAACCCGAAGACTTCAACAACAGTGTGATCGAGTCCTCCATTGGCAAGATATCGACTACATGAGTGGAGCGAGGGGCGAGCACCTTGCGCGTGGCATCTCGAGTCGTAATAATGATATGACCGTGCGGAGCTCGGGGAAGAAAGGCGGAGAGCTTGAGGGATGGGTCATCGACGTTGTCTATAATCAACAACCAGTTGCTGATCCCGTTCGCAAGCCAAACACGTGCATCGTCGTAGTTGTCTGTTTGCGAGCGAACAAGGGTGTCGAAGTCAGCCTTTAAAGAAGTTTCTGATGATCCATCAACGAAGAAAACTGGGGCATCTGGAAATCTGACAAGAAGTTTGACTCTGTTCTGTGCGGTTTGGCAAAATTTCATCTCACCTGTCTTCAAATATTGACGCAAATTTAACGGCGATCTGCGTTTTGCCGGACCCTCCCATAGCCGTCAGCACAGTAACAATAGACTCATCGCGACGAGCCGGAGAATCTTCGCTGGTAAAGTGTATGTTGCACATTGAGGCGAGAATATCTTCTCGACCAACGAAATCCTCTACGACTCGAGGACGGGGTTTGAGAACCACCGCCTTTGCTGCGAAACAGTGTTAGAAATTGCTCTAGATCATACAGTCCCACGTACCTTTCCGTCCAGGCTTCTCTGTCAGGGTGGCTTGTATACCATGGAGCGCCTGCGTGGTTTCGTGGAACGCTTGTGTGGTAGCCAACGCATGATCGATCATGGTTTTCTCCTATCAAGACGATGTGAGCACCTCAATGGCATCCGAATCTTCGACTCACCATCACGTCGAAGCTTATATTTCGCAGTTGTTCTTGATAAAATACGATTTTCTCTGCTGCGATGTTCGCTGACACGGCCTTGCGTCCCGTCGCTTGGATTTTTGACCAATATAACTCGAGTCCCTGAGACGCCTCCGACTTCTTCTGCGTTTCATTCTTGATGCCTGTTGCGATATTGTTCAGGATCCTTCCACTAGCGTCAGCGCGACTCGTACTCCTCCGGTAGGGCGTACCGTTGATACTCGTTCGCTTGCCTCTCCGCACTCGGATACTGTGCGGGTACATTTGCATAGATTGACGAGTGCAGTGATCGACTCATTTTTCTCCCTAATGATGACGGCCAACTTCTCCCACCCTTCTCGATTCTCCTTACATCACTGGACTATATGAGATCCATGGACGTAATTAGATAAATTGAACATTCTAACCTTGGCAAGTTGTAGAATCGAGACCATAATCCCGCAAGTCGCCTTGAGCGCCGCTCCGGCGACTGGAATGACTTCAGCCGCCTCCTTCAACGTCTTGAAACCAGCAATGGAGAGGTCGAGTGAGAGATCTGCAGGATCAGCTGTGTTGAAATCCGGCTCGTCCTTTGCCAGTCTCCGACGAACGGCGCCTGTATGCGACGGCGATCCTATCGCGACCTTCCAAGTCGCTATTGCGGATAGAGCAGTTTGACCAAGTGAAAAATGCGATCCTTTAGACTTGCTCATTTCGATGAAGAGACTGTCCACCGAGAATGGATGTGGTGAAAGGGGACAAGTGGCCGCCGTGCTAGTGGAACACGACGATGGCTGCGTTCGCTAGTCATTGTGCTACGCCGTGTAGAATCCTCTAGTAAGGAAAAAAAGAAGTAAACCGCCAACGTATGAGCAAGAATCAGCATTGTAATACGGAATTGTCGAGACTCACACACGAATGCCTTATAGCGGGCTCCATCAACAGGATGACAATGAGCTCGGAAATCTTGTCGTTGTGTACATGAAGAACAAGAATCATGCTGCATACATTAGGGGCCCAACTCTCACTAGCACGCTCCAAACTGTTCGGAGTCGGAGATTGTTGACCCCGTATAGAGGACGAGGACCAGTATGTCTAGACATTTCAAGCCTTCCAAGTATCTTTCATGTCTGAAATGGTAGTCGAAACAAACGTGGTGTACGTCCAGCAGTAATTGTCAGAATTTTTTTTCTACACACACGGCTCGCTTCGCCAATGCGGCTGTAACGATCTGCGTTTGGAGGAATAGTAATGCGTATTCGTGAATGTCTCCATACTCCAGTATTATTGACAGCTAGGGAGAGGGCGAGCTGGTCGCCAAGGTCGTGGAAGAGGGCAAAATTGTTGAGCATTTAGAAATGAGAAACGTATCTAGATTTTTTTCCCCAAATTTGGTCACTGCAAATAAGCAAGCTCACTGGATCGAGGGGAATGAACGAATAGCCGGCGATACTATATAAGGGTCATGTACGCTATACTCCTGACAATGTGAGCTGTTGCTCTACATGGGACTTCCCCACCACTGTTCACGATGACTTTATTTCTGCTTAAGACGGAGGAAGTTGAGCACTGATAGTCCGAAGTCGAAAATTTCCCATCCATTTGCTTCGACTTCTCTCGTCATTGGCTGATGGGGCGAACTTGCTACCCTCGAAGCTTCTCTTCTCATTTTCTACGTACCCTTACGATACATCATGGCACGCGACGGGGTATTGACGCCTTCCTAAGAATCGTCATAATGCGGGATTCTGTAGAAGCTCCTGAGTAAGTCCTTTGCGTCACGTTGTCCTATCCTAGAGACCTTGGTCGTAGATTTCACTCCAATAAGAAGTGAATTTTATCCTGCGTTCAGTATACTGCAGCAGCAGATGGATAAGAGAAGAGGGGCCGGTGTCCTTGTGGCGGCCCAGCTGAAATGGGCAAATCCCTTGGCAAATTCAATGCCGTACGGAATTTGAAGCTTTTGATGGACCAATTGCGAGTCGCGTGTTGCGTAATTGCCAGCCATAGTGAGAGAAAGGCGAAAGAAATCATCCTTCGGTCAGCACATAGACTTTACAGCAATTTGTTTTAAGGGTTGTAAAGCAGAAAGATTTAGACCGGAGGCAATATGGAGGCAAAGAGTCAGCACCGTCGGAGATGTTGTGTCCTGTTATGGTAATGAAAGAGGTGAGCAACCCGCCCATTCAATCGCTAGTGGAGAATGGGCGCCGTCGAGACTTCATCCGAGAGTCCGCATCATTCTCTGCTCACTACTATCACGAAGAAGACAAGACGAAGGTATAATGAGAAGAGGGAAGCAAGCGAGGGCAATCTTTGGGGGGCAAAGACGGGACAGCAGTGGGCGGCTGAGAATCAGAGCAAAGGGACACATTACTCTTACAGCACCCCGAGGAAATTGAATGTGTGGATGTCACACTGTCAGTAATGGTGATGTTCATAGACTTTCCCCAAAACTTGATCGGTGTCTCTCAACTGACAACGCAGCACCCCCGGACCCGAGGACTCTGCGTCGATTGTTTCATCTGAAATTGTGGGATTGCCAAACAACGTATGGGAGGGACGGGATGCGCTGACATGTGGCGCATTCTGAACGGGTTGACCACGACGACACTAGGTGAGGCGAGGAGCGAGCGATTCCGGACCTGCGGAACCTTTAACCTTCTAGCGCCCGCGTCGGGTCTTGTTGAGCTGACAGTGTGCTACCTGCGTATACTCGTGCGTGCGATAGAGCTGGGCGGGCTACCCTGAATCTGTTCTGTTCAATGTTAACCGTCCACTGAAGATCCCTCACCGGAGACTGGATTCCCCGTGCATCCGTCGATGGATATTTCGTCGTGCATCATAGCCGATTGGGTGGCGTTCTCCCTGTCAAGTAAGCCCGTCCGTCAGTCAGTCAGGCTCCGTCAATCATGTCCACATGCCCATCCGCACATTGTCTGTTTTACCTCATGATCTCTTCCATTCTGATTCCCTCCCCCTTGTTAGTATCAAATTGGTGATAGATACCGATCCAGGATTCAGGATCGCCTTTCATCACTGAGCACCTCCATTCTCCGGTTTTGAATAACCTAATTGACTTAACAATGACAGAGAGGACACATCACGGATATAAAGGCCCTCGCTTTCTCTATAAAGCGACCCTCTCTTGGCCACGGATTCTCTGCCTCTCTGTGTTCTCACTCTCCTCGCTCCTGCGATTCTCTCCTGCCCTTCCTCGTACACGGCCGCTCTCTTCCACCGTAAACGTAAGTGTATCCACCTAAATCTACTCAATTTTTCTTTCTATTCGTTTATTGCCTTCTATTTCTCACCCTTTTTGGTATTCGCCCTCACTCGCTAGCCTCTCCTTGTGTAGCGCCCGGGGACCTATCGCTACCCCTTATCGCCATCGCCACAACGCCACAGCCAACTGAAGGGTTCTGCTGACTAATACGGCCGACGAGAATCAATGGACGGGGAATACGATTACATTCAAGAGGCGGCTATTCACGTGAAACAAGAGCAGCAGATACCACCAGGGATAGCAGTAGAAGAGGTCTCCTCTCATCTATTTGAGGAGACGCCGTCGAATATGGTCGTACCGACTACTCAGGACGGTAGTTCTTTCGATCCGTCCGATCCTTTTGGTTGGTGGTACGATTTAGGTGGCGTCGTGTCCCACGATACGGGAAACGAGGGAATCCTCGATGCCTTTCCACAATTGTTCATGTCCGCCTACGGAACGACAGTACCCGTACCCCAGTTTGGTGAATATGGCCATTCGCCCGCAACGCCACCCCCCTTCTCCCCCACCCCCGCGGGTGACGAGGGTACCAGTCCGGACTCATACTATCCTCAGTATTATCATCACGACACCACAGCCAGTTCTTCAACAACGAGCTTTCCTTCTGCACTCTCCGAGGTTGGAGGATGGACCACAGATGCGTCCGAAGGACACCACCACCCGCACGTCGACACCGACGTTCATCCTCCATCCCCGCCATCTCAGCAGCAGAAGCAGCAGCAGCAGCAGTATCGCATTAATCGAGAAGGAAAAGGAAAGAGATGGAAAGGGTTGCCAGAGCTAGCGGGGGCGTACAAGCGCTTGCTCGACTTTTTACGGCGGAATCCAGAGAGAGCGGTCCCGCCCGGATTACTCGATCCGTTCTTGGAGGCCAAACGATTCGCATCCGAGCAGTCGCCCGAGGTGAAAGTGGAATTTGAACCGGTGGTCGTGTTCGGACATCCCTCCCCATTATTGTCCCAGAGCAAACGATCACGCAACGGCAGCGGTGGTGGTCAGCAGGATACAGGAGACAAGATGGTGAAGAGACAGAGTATGGCGGCGGAGGCGGCAGGGAGTGCGGGTAAGAGGAGAGGAAAGGGGTCTAGAGATGGTGTGGAGGCGTACGTCTGTTTGTTTCCGTCGTGTGGGCGGAAAATTACTAGGAGACGCAACGCACGCGATCATGTCGCGTCCCACGTTGAGAGCCGGCCCTATCAATGCGAATGCTGGTGCGTTCATCCTTTCTTCTTACCTCACATCTTTTCTCTTCTTCAGCAAGCGTCATCCTCCTTGTCGTTTCTCTTCTGATTCGCTTCTATGATTAGTCCTCAAAGATTTCTACGAGAGGCGGATCTGAGGCGACATCGGTGGACGTGTCATGAGCGAGTGGCGTCCTAATTCCGACCAAAAAATCTACGCCACTGCGAAATTTTCTACAGAGTTCTAGTCATGGCTCGGAACCAATTGACACAGGCCACTCGAGGTGAGGAAGCGGTCCAACCGATCATTCCCTCACCACAGTCGACGAGTTCTATGCCGTTACTCTACCGTCCGGTCTCTCTTTCCCTTGTATTTGTGCATGTCGTGGTATGTCTCTTCATCAACTCTGTACTCTACCTCACTGTGGCCTTTTTTTTTCATCGTGCATTTCGGTTTTGGACTCGTTCGAGTACTGTTGTATATATACAAAATAGGTGTTTTCGAATATGAGAGGTTTTGCTTTTGATTCCTGTTGCGTTTTGATCCAATGCTCTACTCGTTCGTCAATCTTCTTCTTCTACTTCGCGCTTGTTGTCAACGTTGAATCAGTGAAACTTCCGGAATATGGACCTTTCATCCGCAACTGTTGCCAGGGAATAATTTATCGCCGACTTCCGACCAGATTTCGGTTCCAGTGCACCAGGGATCGCCATCACTCCACTGAAGATAACGAGAGGAACTACAATTGCAGAAAAGAAGTCGTCGACGTCGTAGGTATCAAGGACGAGATCCACGAGCTGCTGAATGTGCCAGAACCGAGGTTGGACGTGGTAGTGTCGACGGAAGGCAAGGCATAATCGAAATGAAGAAATCGATGACGATTCGAATATCCTTTCTAGCTGTAAACGTAGGAGCTTGTGTTGCGCGCGCATGTGTTTGTGTGAATGACGCAGTCGGGGACTAAAAGTTTCAAACCCAGCCTCACGTGCTGCCTGTGGCAGAAAAAACAAAAGCAAAATCGTACAAATTTGAAGAAGAAAATAATTAGTTGCTACAACATGTAGACGAAAAAAAAAGAAACGTCGAGTAGAGGACACGATGTCTGGTGGTAGACGGCCAAAAAAAATATCAATAAATGATGCTCGAGTTGGATGATGGCGAGTAGCCGGTTGAGTTCAAACCTCGCTGCAACGATCCCACTCCCACTCCGAGCGTCGTTCGTCCTCTCCAAACCGAGAAGAGGTATCGATATTTCCGTCGTCAAGCCAGTCCCATGCCTCTTCGTAGTCGATAAAGGATGCACCATCGAGTTCACTATGAACCACGGAGAGTTTGCGTGTGGCAAGAGAGGTTGGTCCCTTGGCAGCTATAAAAACAGAACGAAATGCTTAGGAAAGCAAGTAGCACATGGTATCGAAAGACTCACGTCGCCGCTTGGCCTTTGCCGGCTTTGCAATGGCGAGAAGGTCGACTTGCACGGTCGAACTCGCAGGCTTGTCCTCTTCAAAGTATCTCATCCAATCGGAATCGCCATCATAAGCAAAGGGATCATCCCGTCCATTCCAGTCCCAATCCGGGCACCGTCCTTGTTTGAAGTATCCCCTGCCAGCCACGTTCTTGAGACCCTCTTGTAATGTCCGGCCATCATCGAGCCGTTGGGATGGCTTGCCTGTGCACCAGCTGCAACGACAGCGAGCGTTCACTGGTCGCGAATGTCGAGGCACGGCATCTCCCACCCAGCGAGGGGGGAGAGCGGGCTGTTCCTCTGGCTTGAGGTGTGGGTTGACGTAATCCTCTTGGTCACGCCGATACTTGGGCATGACAACGAGATCCGTGTCGGGGGCCAACATAGTGCGCTGTTCGGCGTTGTGAACGTGCTGGTTCTTCCGACGGGCCTTGGCCATTGTGGTAGCGTAAATCTGTCGCGACCGATGTTTGTCTTGATCTAATTTAGATGCAGGTGGGAGAATAGTCGCAATTGGTGTCGTATTAAGGGTCGCCATGGCTAGTCGCAAGTGTAGGAGCTGGGAACTGGGGAAGAAACGCGGAGGTTGGTGGTTTGTTGAGCTGAAGAGAGTCGAATTATTGCAAACCTTTTATTCTCAGAAATCTCTGAGTCAGGGAGCGGGATCAAGTCAGCGCCGTCAAGTCAGTGACAGAGCTGCACCGCATTGAATCAACGGAGATTCTCGACTCGCCATTCGGTCACTATACTTGCCCTGAAAAAGTCGCTTCCGAACGGGTTACAAATGTCGAAACACCATCGAAGTTTCGCTTGGAAACTGGATCCAACAAGAGATATGCGGACGGAGCTAATCGAAGAGGGCATGACTGAATACGCGAGGATTGATTATCACCAAAGTTGACCCAGCAATATATTCATGAGATAAGAACATACCCCATGAAATGTGCGAGGTGTTTTGATTGCCGTTCTGTGCTGAGACGCTGGCCGTTCGTCGGTTGATGTAACACCACAGCCTTGCTAAACATGGATTACATAGAATTCAAGCCCCTTCGTGCTCTTATTTATCTCCATAGATCGATTCCAGTCTCGCAATGGGATCGAGTTGGCACCACTGACATACCGATGCGGTTTATTGGACCTGGATTAACGAGTGATATAAGACATTAGTCTCGTAGAAATTCTACAGATTATTTATGGACTAGAAGCCGAAATTATTGGGTGCGTGGTTGGGGTCGAAGGTTGGGCGTCGGTCACTAAGCTTAGAACACTCGAACCTCGACTCCTATCCTTCGAATTACACGGATCCAATTCGGGAGTTTCCAGATTAACGCTAGTAAATATCACTCTACGCTACTATCAAATCTCGCAACGACTGCACGAATGTCGCAAACCGCTACTTCCCGGGTCCTCGCCATTGAAGAACTGGTAGAGAATATTGTAGAAATGGCATACAGAAGGGATCCATCGAGTGATATGGCGACCGAATGTGGGACCTTGTTCGCCCTCGCCACCGTCAATCGATACTTCTCTCAGTTAGCGCTATCCAAGCTCTGGCTAACATTGGACAGCAAGGGAGTAGAGCGGCTGGCCGAAATCATTTCAGATGAGGAGAAACAACGGAAAATGTCCTCAAAGGTACGCATGCGGAGCTAGTTATTGTGCTATTCTCACTAAACTGCCATTCTCACTAAACTGCAGAAGGGCTCAACGAATGCAGTGTTCAAGATGTATTCGTCCTTTATGGAAGGAATGGGAATAAAACACTCGCAATCCAGTAACCCAAAGGTATCGAAATCTAGTGGAGATAGCGAGGTGCCAGACAACGAAGTGAGTGGCATGTCTCATTTCTCTGATGTTGGTTGAATTGGAGTAGCAGAAACGTGCGAGATACAGGACATATACCGATCTGGTTCAAAAACTGACTATCGAGTCCTCTCCGGACCGAGATTTAGAAATATTGGAGAAAGAAATCAGATACGTATGCAATTCACAGAAGGATTGCATACTGTTTCCCAAGATACGGCTTCTCGTAGCCACAGAAGGACAGCTTGATGCGTTTCCTTTCCTGAGGGCCTCTCTCCTCAGACCAACATTGCAGTATCTCTGCGTCTCGTTGGCGAAAGGAGATGGCACATCAAATATCCTAGAGGGCTTGGACAAGAATTGCCCAAATCTCACTCTTCTCGACACACGAGGGATCCCTGTCACTCCAGGAATGCTGCATCTCAGCGTTCTACCCGCCATATCACAAATGCCTCATTTAACTCACCTGGCGTTAAGTTTATCGGAAGACGCTATCCGATATCTCCTATGCGCCATTCCCCTTGTATCTTCAATACGTACCTTGGAGCTCTCCGTGATCAATACCGGTCCGACGTTCCCTTCGGAATCGCTACCATCCTATCCACCCTTACGAAGTCCAAATAGCCAAGTCATCGACCTCAAGTCACTCAATGTCACCTCCTCTACCGGCTCCACGTTCCTCGACGCGATCGAAATCTGTCGAAAGCAGTTGATTCATGTGGAGGATGCAAGGGGGATCACATGTTTTCCTAGCCCGTCCTCCCAAGTTTCCACCGTCATGGAACGGGTATCGAAGACCTGGCCAGATCTAACAAAACTATCCTATGTGGATGTAGACCTAAACCAGTTTCGGCTTTACTACGATCGGGGCATGCTCGAGCCATGCATCGTTTCACCCGAATCACTCATGCCCCTATTAACTCTCCGAAATCTTGACACTCTTGAGCTACTACCATTCGGACCGTTTATGCTTCACCCAGCGTTCCTCGATAGCCTGGCGGCATCATGTCCCTTGCTCTCCTACTGCGTCTTCGCTGCCGACAAGCGGTATCCAGCGGCCGACTCCGATGAAGCCCAGTGGACACTGAGATTCACGGATGTGCTCGCATTCGCCGGCAAACTCCCTCGGTTACAGACCTTGTCCCTCGCGTCAGATGCCAGACGACCTCCACCAGCGTACACAGACACAGAGGAATCGAGCGGTCCGGGACCAGGACCCGTATGTGTGGCATTGGAGGAACTCTACATTGGGGTGTCGTCGATTGACGACGCGTCGTATGTCGAAGCCCTGATGCGTCATAGTCTCCCAAACCTTAGGACCATTTGGTGGCAGTATAAGGCGAACTTGGACCTTCCGAGCTGTTTACGTTTGTCGCTGGAGGAACGGGACATCTGGGAGGAGGTTGAACGGAACCTGGAACTGTTTGTGCCGCCTGATCCAGAGTCACCTACTTCGGGTCCGTAGCATCCTTGGGATTAGAACTGATCTCGCCTGTATCATTCTTTTAAAACCATTCTATTCGGAGAATTCATTTTGTATGCATCTATGTTGCTACAGATTTTGGAAGAGCGAAGACTGTCAAGAAAGAACACTCTCTAGTCCTCACTTGTAAGATCCAAAGAACCTCCGCCGACAATTTCCACTACCTTGAGACTACGGGGCAGTGTACTCTTCATTTCGCGAATCCTGGCAAAGGATGCCTCTGGATGGAGTAAACCATCCAATACAAGCTTGGTTACCTTGAGTCTTGAGATCAATTCGATGGGACGTTCCATTTCCTCCTGATAAGCATGCAGCCTAACTTTCCATCTGATGTACGGTGCATTGATATCAGGCAGATTTTCGGTGGAGAAGCAATCAAGGTACCAGTTCTCCAGTCTGGGTAGGTGAAACCGAACATGGCGAAGGATGCTGACATTGCGTCTCAAGGAAAGTGAAACGAGCATTGGAAGCTCAACACCTGGCTGCTCGCCATCGTCGTCATCACAGTCTCCCCAGCAAGTGATGGTAAGTTCCTGAAGGGCGATACATCGAGAGAGCGTTACTAGACTCGTATTCTCCTTGAAGTTGGAGTGTGCAAACTCGAGGGTTGTCAGGAACTCAAAGTCTATCGGTACTTGTGATAGGTCAATCGATTTTGAGATTGCGAATTGGGTCAGTACCGGCCGACTTTGGCTTGGGAGTATTTTGCGTAGCGCCGAGTAGTCAACGCAGTTGAGCCGCAGAGATTGAAGATTAGGCATCTCGGAGCTGATGAGATACCAGAGAGCTTTAGTAACAGAGGATGTATCAGGGAATCTGATAGTGGCAGATCTCCATCGACGTGCGTTTGTTTCTTCGAGACCAACTAGTGACTTGGTTATATCTAGTAGGTATTTCAATTTTCGCGAGTACAGGGGGAACTCCCAGTAGTCGCGAGGCCTATCTACTTCCGGTTCTTCTAACTCGAAGAATAGATAGTCAGTAGCATCTCTTGCACCCAGCTCATCCTTCTCCGAATGGTAAATCAGATTGCGTATGTAATGATGCATAAATGAATGTGGGTCGGGAATTGCGCTGCAATCTAGAATGACATCCAACAGAACATCTCTGCTTCGTCCTACACATATCTCGATGTAGGCACCCGACAAGGAGTTGACTTCTTCAATATCTTCGTCCATCTCGATGAATATCTTTCTCCACAGTACGGGGTTCGATATAACCACCCGATAGAACTGTTTGTTGACAGTCAGTAACGGTAGCATAGCATGACTGCCATTTTCAGCAACGAGTTCGAATATTTCCTCTAGAAGAACATCCGGACAACGCGATATTGGCGACAGTGCTTGTAGCTTCGTTTTAAATCTGCCTGTTTCTTGCGCAGGAGGAGCGGTAGCATGAACTGCATGGATAGAAGTTATTTTTTGCATATAGACGTCTATTTCTGAACGAAGTTGCTGCGTCAAGTTGACAATACGTCGTTCGGTTGCCGAAAGGGATGAGGATATTGCTTCGGAGATGATACATGCTGATTCTGGGACCTCAAAAGCTTCCACAACCTGAAATACGAATTGTTAGTATACGCACATGCAATAACCTGTGGGGTTTTATGAGCGGTGGATGAAATGAACAGACCTGGAGTTGGGCGAGCAGCATGTGTAGCACACTTTTCGTTGCATATAACCCTTCCATATTCGCACTCGTCAAACTGGCGTTGGCTTCTCAGAAGAGTGATAATGTTGCGATCGATTGTGGCGAGGTACAAGTCTAATGTGGGCTTCGATTTTTTGACCCGCCTTTACCACTTGACAGTTTGCATAGGTCATTATTACTCCTTATGGGTGATCAATCGTGATGAGTATTTGATGACCTAATTACTTTTGTTAATTGTATATTGCTCAACAATCTGACGAGTACGATTAGCATGGCCAACAACACTGTCTCGCGCATTTTGAGGATCATAGAATTAGCAACAATCATCGTGGAGATGATTTCAATGGAAGATGAATTGGAGGAAATAGCAGAAACTACCAGCACATTGCTTGCGCTCGCCACGGTGAATCGAATTCTTTCGTGCGTTGCGCTGTCCAAGCTCTGGCAGACAATCAAGGGCAATGATATAAAGAATATAGCCAAAATAATTTCAGTTAATGGCACCTTGATGAGGTGATTTTCTCCCGCTCGATCCCCGTGTTTTCGGACTACATTCCTCCTCCCTCTTCCATCATTTTCTTCGGGTCCATCGTTTAACTATATCTCCTCATGTTGGAATTGAAAATGTGCAACCTATCTCCTCTCTCTCATGTATTTAGTCTTCCATACGTGTGGAAATATCAACGTACGTGCACATTCGTCCGTACATGAGACGCGATAGGGTCTTGAACCATCACCCGAAGGTGTAAGCCGAGAGGAGATAAATATGAGGTCCTATGCAAAGAGAAATCACACATGGGTTAGATGATTAAGGATGGCGTATATGAACGGGCCTGATTTAAAACCACTTTGTACGATTAGTAGGTGGGTGGCAAAGATGGACTGTTTGATTTTTGGAGCCGACTATGTCCACGCCGCCATTATTGAGCACCCCCTCTCCCCTACCATCATTAACATCGACAACAGCAAGCATACCAAATCCGAATACGACAAAAATGAGCGCAACCGAGACATTCGAACCGCCGACAAAAGCAATCCTCTCCCCTCACCAACTAGAACAATTTCAAACCTCTCAAACACATGCCTCCGTTGTGGCGTATATTCAGCGACTGAACGATGCCGTCACAGGCGTCAAACTTCGGGATTCCTGCTTTGAATCCGAGGTGCTTATCATTCCATCCACTCACCCATTACAATGCACCGTCATCTCCGGCCATAACTGACGAATCTGGTACTCGATTCTTAATCATATGCAATATAGGCAGTGAGGAAGATCTTGGAAGTCTTGGATGCTGTCGGCCACATCGCAGAAGAAACTCCTGCGGTGGACAATAAGGGCTCGAGATTCGGAAACCCTGCATTTCGAGAGGTCTACGACAAAATCAATGTGGTACGTCTCTCCTCTCTCTATGTCGCTTCCTATGTCTTCCCTCCCATTCCTCACCTCATTCTGGAGATGGCGGTGAAGATGACGGCGATGGCTGCAGGCTTCAAGTGACCTACACACCCGGATTACCGGAATCCCACAGGGTGCAATCGTAGAGCTTTCGCCCTATTTCGAAGAGGCGTGGGGGAATCGGACGAGGATAGATTACGGGAGCGGGATGGAGCTCAATTTTCTTTGTTGGTTGTGCGTCGCGCCTTTCTATGTTCCTTTACCGCTGTTTCTCTCTTCATTTCCTGGTTCTCTTTTCCAATCCCATCGCGATCTTCCCTTTCCTTCACTTCCTTTCTCTTCCTTAGCTGGTGCCGACGAGGGCGACAACTGACATGAATCTCCAAACTCTCCACTTTTGTTGTTCAGAATGTGTCTCGATCATCTTGGGGTGCTGACTAAGGAGGATGACAAGGCCGTGGTGACTCGCGTCTTTTGGAGGTAGGGAATACCTCCCCATTCGCACTTTTTGGAAACGGGGTTAACTGCATGGAATAGATATATTGGCGTGATGAGAGTGTTCCAGTCGACTTATTGGCTGGAGCCAGCAGGGTCCCATGGAGTATGGGGTTTGGACGACTATCATTTCCTACCCTTCTTGTTTGGGAGCGCCCAGTTAAAAGGTTCCTACTGCTCCTCTTCTCGCTCCCTTTTCTTGGTCCGACGCTAAATCTATCGGCAACGTGCAGGGCATCGTCATCTCCGACCGAAGTCGATCCACGACAACGAAATCTTGGAGGAATTTGGGAAGGACTATATGTATCTGGCCTGTATCCAGTTTATCAATTCTGTCAGTGTGCTCTTACTTTACTCCCCGTCTTGTTCTCTCTCTCCCTCAGCTGACACTGACACATGACATCCATAGGTAAAGACGGCCTCTTTACGATGGCACTCGCCCATGTTGGACGATATCTCGGCCGTGAAGACGTGGGAAAAGGTAAACACGGGGATGATGAAGATGTATCAAGCGGAAGTGTTGGGCAAGTTGCCCGTCATGCAGCATTTTCTCTTTGGGAGTATACTGCCGTTCACGGGTGATCGCTTGCCCCAACAATCTCAAAGCGATGGAGACGGGAATGGACATGCTCACGATCCTCACTGTGGGCATTCCCATCCTCATACCCATGAAGGAGTTGCTGGAGGTGAACGACATATTCATCCAAAGGTCAACCCGGACAATCTCAATCCGAATCTCAGTGATGGTGATAGAGGGGCGGCTGGACAAGGTGGGGTAGGATGGGGAGACTGTTGTGGAATTCCTGTTCCCAGTGCGTTTGGGGCTGCTGCTGCTGCCTCCGCCGCTACAGGGAAGGGCAAACTATTGCAAGGTCCCGCGATTCGACCCGTTCCATTCGATTGATCGAATGATGCCACAATGAACGAGAGAGGGAGAGAGGAGAACTTCTCCTGGGAGAAGATTGTAAGAGTAGGAATGACCTCTATATATGTGCCAATTAGTACATCGTGTGTAGTACAGAGGTAGAAGCTAGCACCGATCCCAGTTGAAAGGTTGTACAAGAATACGATGAAGGGGACAACTGAGAAAGCGAGACAACGAGCATCGAAAGGTCGAATGAACGACCTTTCGTGAGGGGCGGCGCAACGGTAAGCCAAGTCAATCGAGAAGTCGGAGACAACAATCAACAATCAGGAGACAAGATATGATACAGATCAATCAGACAAACAAAAGAAAACCAGACAAAACCGATGGAAGGTAAAGTTGCAAAAATTTGGCGCCAAAGAAGGGAAAGGAAACAACCTCATTAAATAGAGTCATGGATGCGTCGTAGAGATAAATATACCGCGTGAAAAAGGAGAAGTAGGAAAAAAAGTTCCGTCCAAACGAGAAGATGAAAAGATGATTATGGTCCGGGTGAGCGCGATCAGCGACGACGCGTTGGGGAGGACGGAGACGGAGAAGGGAGTGGTTGTAGATCCCATGGTGGAGGGAATCGATTGACATCGTCCAGGTTTTGATCCGCCTGGGCATCCTTCCGACGGGCACCCTCTGGCATCGTCGCACGTTCCTTGCAACGGTGATGGCGAAGTTTCGTGCGTTTGATCCCTATAGATTACTATTAGTAAAGACACTTCCAGGAATGAAGAGAAGAAAGAGAAGAAAAGGGAGAAGTGTGCTCACAAATGTCAATGTTCGCTCTGTCCTCTTCAATGTAGGCATTCGCCTGTCGTTCGAGATCATCCCGGACGGTATACAATAACCAAAGCGCGTCTTGATACATATCTTCGCACTGCCACGAATCTTGGTCGAGAATCTCTTTCCGAGCCGCATTCCGAGACTAGCGATCCCAAGGTCAGCTCAACTGCCGAGAGGAACCCAGGGAAACAAAGATGTGGAGAAGGACTTACCAAGGTCAATGCTCGCTCAAACAGTACTTGGTCCATATATGTCGGTGGTTCGTGCATCCCACCATCGGGGAGCCACGACTTTACAACCTGCGCATGCTGAGAGCACTTCTCATAACACACTCCGAACCAGTCCACCGCTAATAATCCGCCCGGGTCAGCGTTCTCATTCACGACAAAGGATCGACAACAAACCTTCGTCGAAACCGGGAGACATAATCGACGGTTCCCCATCCGCCTCCACCGTATCCATATAATCCCTCAGTCGATCGATCCCGTTCTGCGCAAACGTCATGACGAGCATGTACAGGGAGATACAGGTGACAGCCGCCAGTTCTGCATCAATCTGCGCATTCCGTCTCTTCGCCGCACGACGAGGCGACTCGCCTTCTCGCGGCACAAATTTTTCGGGATCTGGGAGAGGTTCTAACAAGTGAAGATGTAAGCAACAGTCAGTTCGAGTGCCAGGAAAGAAACATACTTTCGGGGATCGCCTTCACCAATTCAAACAGCTCGTCTGCCCACTTTGTAATCACAGACACCTTTTGCGCCGAGTTTTCCAATGCTCCCAATACTTTATCCTCCGTGTTCAACTCCTGGTCCTTTCTCGATGACGAAGAAGTGGACGAATCTTGCCTCGTGGGAGATAAAACAACCCTCCCATTCGTTTTCGGCGATCCACCATTGCCATTGAAGAACTTGCCAGGAGACTCACTCAGCGGAACCGCAGTGGCCGAACCAGGCGTCGAGGAGAGTGGCATCATCGTCGTCAGCATCCCATTCGTAGTAGGTGTGGGCGGATACAATGGAGACGGGGAAGACACCAGTGTCGGACTGTGCGGATTGGTGCTGGGACTACTCGAATGGGGCGTTCCCGCCCTCCAAAACTTCTTCGACGCCAAGTTCAACGCACGAGAGAGCGCAGACGTTCCCGCGCGAACAGGAGTTGGCCTTTGACGTCCCTCTACATTCACTCCCTCAATAGGCGCTGGGGGAAACGTAAACTTGTCATTGGAGGGAAGACCCATGAGCACCGGTTTACGGGGTGAAGAAGAAGCAGGAAATCCCGTGTTCCTGTTGCTGACGTTATTGCCATTTTCGTTGGCAATCGGCGATGGCTGCTGGGCCTGTTGGGCCGGCGAACTCGACGCACTACTAAACTTGTCGCTCGGTGTCGCAGACGCTCGACGCATAGCACGCTGGCGAGCAGCCGTGAGCTCGTCCACCCGCTGCGTAAACTCTACATGTCTCGTATCATCCACAACCACATAGTCACTCTTCAAAAAGCTCTC
>WSTO01000239.1:3411-15997 GCA_019627685.1 Serendipita sp. 399 | reverse complement strand
GTCGCATTATTATTCGTCGAGACTTTGAACCGAAACGCTGGTCCACCCGTCGACGCAAGGAATGGATCGTCCGCCACCGGATCCCGATTCTTGCCCTTGAGAAGGAATGGACCAGTCGATGCCCCATTTATACCAGTTGGAGGCGGTCGTTGAGGGTGGAATGGAGTGATAAACTGTTGTCCGTTTGAACTACCGATTCCTAATCCAAGGTCCACAGAAGAAGTTGGGGGACCGGTTCCTTCATCTGTGTCTGCTTCGTCGCCATTTGAAACGCCCCACGTTGGTATTACTGAAAATGGTCTCGTAAGGAGTCGCTCAGCACGGACGTATTCCCCCGCATGGAAATGAGCCTGAGCAAGCCAGAACGCGTCGCTAGCGTCATCTGGAGAGAGACGAGTTTCAGATCATAAACTGAAATAAGAAGTGATTTTGGTAACTCAACTTGTCCAACTGAGGACTTTGTCTCCCCAAAAGATGGCAGTTTCGTACAAATGTTGCGCCATCGCATCGTGTCGCCACAGTCGTATTCGATCGACCAGACCCCACTCGACTTCGTCGTCCTCACCATCTTCATCAGAGGTTTCCTCGTCTTCATCCTCCTCGACATCGATGGATTCGATGGATGTGAACCCAACCTCACCAATCTCAGAAGAATCCACCTTTGAGGAGAGAGCCCCCAGCTTGAGTTTTGTCGGACTGAATGAGATGGATCCATCTGTCGTGTTATTCCCATCTGTGTCTGTCTCATTCCCTCTGCTCTTCCGTTCTCCAAGCCGCCCAGCAGGCGATTGAATCCCAATGGGTGGCGCACCTCCCGCAACATACGAACTATTGCCCAATATCGAATTTCTTACCCTAGAGCTACTTCTAGGTTTCCTCCCTCTCGGTCCTTTTGCTAATCTCGGAGCGGGCGATGCGCCGACTGGAGCAGCCAATAACGTCGAAGAGTTTGGAGTCAAGGCGAGAATGTTCGTCCGATTCGGCTTGTTCTTCTGCTTCCCAAATTCGAGATACAAGCTCGTGGAGATGTCTGCTGCCGTAACAGGGGTAGGAGTTGCAAACACCGCTGTCCCTGTTGATGTGCCTACGTCTCCTCCTGTCGCTCGCAATTCATAAATACGAGCCCCTCGTTTCGATGAACTGACAAAGATTTCTGCTCTTTCAGATGTCGTAGCAGCTTCTGGTCTAGTGATTCCAGTCGATGGACCAGCAACAGGTATTTGTGCTTGTTGATGTTGTTGTTGGAGGTTGTCCACCAGTGCGGCTGGCCCCATTGTCAACGCGTTTGTAAGGCTCGTTCTTGGTCGCCGATTTAGATTTCGTACGGGGATTCCTGATGCTCTTGCGTTATATGCGCCTCGGGGGCGTCTACTCTCTGCATTTCGTCCTAGCATCCGAATACAGGAGGAGCCAAGTTTCGTTGGCTGAGTGTTACCACTACCTGAACTTTCTAAGTATCCTGTAACACTCAGAGCACATATACATATTATATAATATTAGAGAATTAGAGGATATAACTTTCTTTGTCCATCATAGCATACATACTACGATACCAAACAAAATATTGGGTTGGGTACTCGCTGTTAGGATCGTCAGGACCGATCAAAGACATGTGCGGCGAACCACGATTCATTCTAAGGCTTCAATTTTAAGAGATCAAGAGTTTCTCAGTATGGTTTATTTGACGAGGACGGTTCGTATACAGCGAGTAGGCTCGAGAAGTCATCTTGTCCTTCGCCCATACCCAACAATCAAGCAGATGTCGTGTATTAAGCAGTTGAAGAGCTGATTGAGTCACTATCGAATCATTTTACTGAGGACCCAGACGTCGTTAACAACCCTGACAATGTTCGGGAGATGAACCATGCCGTAGGATGGACGGTTTGGAACCTCCTGATGCAATATCGTAACCCTCGATGAATTTACATCAAGAGAAGTATCAAGGCAGGTGAACCCGAATATTGGCGATCAGAACGGAGAGATAGGGCGATCAACCCACGAAACACTGGTCTCATCAACGTACAGTGAGCATATTCAGGAGCAAGTTGTTACTAAGTATACCGTGCGGCTGATTGTTTTCTAAACACGCCGTAATTAGACCTTCTCTCTAATCATAAGGGCACCAAGAGGGTGGCCGCTTACAGGTGAGGGAATACACTTGATGCATAGAATCAAACTTCATTGATCTGTGATCGTGTTAATAGTATTTTAGTTTAAATAAGTTCTCATTCGAACTTTCTGTCGAGTCTTTAGCCGTTCAAGACTTTGAAGGGACGCGGTGGCGAGGCAACGTTCAAAACGCATCTTGAACCACATCCACGTCAACGAACCACGGCTCAACTGAGATTTTGGCGGATTATAATTCCGATTAATCCTACTCATTAAACATGGCATCGTTGGTTTCAACAGACGAATTCTCGACACCTGGTCAGCCGCCGTCTGCGCAAGAGATCCAGCGCAAGCTGAGTTCCGCTCAACGAAAGGCAAGTCGCGTTCCCGTAGTGCTTCGGACTTGGGTTGTCCCATTTGGTAGTGCTCACTGTGACGGCCCGCCCTTGCTCGGTTCTCATTTGGGAAATTCCTTCAGTGAACTGTGCTGGGGGCTGGCCGTTTGTGCCTCACAACCAGGGCGTTATCTTTGCCACTCTCTGCTCTACATTACGTGATATGGTTAATTGTGACTGAGGACTTGGCTAACTCATCGTCATTCAGGGCAAGACACGAGCACCTGTTCCACAAGGGAGCGGAACGGATACAGAGGATGAAATAGCTACCAACTTTCCTAATCTTGGTAACGATCCGACATCAGCTTCGATGGCAGCAGCGACTTCACCACCTTTGAGTGCCATTGCTGAGCGGACAATGTCCGGCGCAGAAGAGAGCGACGATGATGAAGAGGATGTTGCGGGTGGTTGGCGTGCTGCAAAGAATATCAACCACCCTTCCGGATTACTTGCCAACGATGGCAATATGATTGTTCTAAACAACGGATACCTCTGGAAGAAGGGCTCCGGTCGAAGAAAGGTGAGGATATGACAATCGGAATTGGTTCCTGATGACATATCGATGGATTTAGACATGGAAGAAACGGTGGTTTGTCCTTAGACCCACTCATTTGGCATGCTATAAGACATCTGCGGAGTACAAGCTGCTTCACCGACTGGACCTCTCCGATGTTCATGCCGCCACTCCCGTCCAACTCAAGCGACACCCAAATACCTGTGGCATTGTCACTCGGGCACGTACATTCTACCTTCAGGCAGAAACGGCTGGAGAGATAGACGAATGGGTCAGCAAAATCAATAAAGCTCGAGAAGGTTTGAGCGGGAATGTGCCGGCCACTCCGACCGTCATCCCCCCTCCCACTGAACCTAATAGCCCCATTAATGCCATCACTTCCCCTTCGAATATCTCTGACCTACCGGACCAAGCGAAGCAAAAACCCACCCCTTCTATTTCCATCCTCGTACCTACTTCGCCAGCCACACGGACCGCTGAACCCTCGTCCCCCACTCTGGTGACACCTTCTGCTAAAGTGCCTCGCAGTGCGCACATGAGTAATACCTCGAGTGATTCGGATGAAGGCGAGGGACCGGGTGCACGCCTTCAGAAATCATCGAGTCCGATGAGAGAGAATGTGTCCAAGGATATGGGAAAGACGATTCTTACCGGTTATTTAATGAAGTGTGGAGGCCGTCGAAAGATTTGGAGAAAGAGATGGTTCGTGCTCACAACCACCAAACTGTTCTACACGGGGAGCCACATGGTTAGTGATTGTTTTGTTCGAATAATTTCAAGCATATGATATTGACACGACTGAAGGATACAAAACCTCATCGACAACTCTTACTCAATCAGATCCTGGATGCCATTGAGCATCGACCAGCCCCGTCCAAGATTCAAGGCCCTTCGCTTAATGAAGCTACGACTCATGACAACAGCACCGCATCTACATCACGGAATGGAACGTCCCATAATCAAAATGGTAGCAATTCCTCACAGCCACCATACCCTAATGATACCCCCGGCGTGAACTACACGTTCAAAGTGATCACTCCAAAGAAGACCTTACTCTTGTGTGCACCATCCGAGGAGGAGGAGGTCAAGTGGATCTCGGCTGTTCGAGCCTTGATTGCAAGGAGAACGAAAGAAAAAGATGCGGACACGGCGACCATTGGGGGTGCGAGCATCGTCAAAAACAAGGAGAATGATGGAGATGTTGGGAACGCTTTGTCAGCACCGAGCGGTTCGAACATTGGTGGGACCGCGTCGGTATCAGCTAATGGCAACAAGTCTATGGAGACTGGGAACGCCATCGGCACTAACATTATTGAACAGAGGAAGAAATAGTGCATTCTTATTAAAAAGGTGCAGGTATTGGATTTCGTATCTTTCGAAGGAGTGCTTCCGCGGTATATCGTATCTCTCTGCTCTAATGTGGCCACAGCCGAGTCCCGAGGGTCCTTATTCTTTTTTCCCTCAAATACTCGTCTGTCCAAGGCCAGCGTGATCGTTCGTTTATTTGTTATCCAGTCTTCCATCTATCTTGCCAATGAGACTCACTTTGGTTTGTCTCCACTTTTGTGAGGGTAGCCGGATAGTTCATATCAGTGAAAGTTAAAGAGCGCAGTTAGAGTGTCGCAAGAGGGTAACGGGTGATCCTATACCTTTCATCAAACGTGGGGATTCGAGCCGCTTTGCAAAAGGAAACCACTCATATAATCATGGAGGCCATCTCTCAGGGCCGATAAGATGCATGATACATGCACGAATAATGGTATACCGAATTAGTCCCTACTTCACGCTAACCTTATTACATAATCGGAAGCAGCCGCAGTTCACTGGACGTCGGGTCAAAAGGATTAGGAAGGACCTCATCGAGCGCGCGCAGATAGCATAGTGAGCGTTCAGAAGGGGGCGGAATACGATTTTGGTTGAGAAATTGTCACATGAAGCAGGCGAGACTGTGCAAGGCGGCAGAAACCGTCAATATGGAAATTACCCACAGTATTCTTGGTTCTCGATGCGAATACGAGCCCAAATAGTACGTGACTCTTGAACACGACGTCTCTCAGTGCAAAAAGTCGAGGATTGGCCCCAGTTTGTTGTTGACAGTCCCACCGGATTATTGGGTGCCCGTTCTTGGACCCGTCCCTCGCACCGCGCCCACCATCCAGATCGCAGCTATGGCGTCGAGCAGCCCGCGCAAGGCTCAAAGTGCCTCTGGCCCCTCTTTGCAGACGTCGGGACCAAGCGCTAAGCGCTCGTCGTCCAAGGCGGATCTGGGCGAACCAAAGCCCAAGCGTCAACGCACCAAAGCAGGCTGTATCACCTGCAGAGTTCGAGGAAAGGTGAGCCTCTCGTCTTCGATTGTCGTTCTAGAATTTCGGACGCGTTTATCCCAACGTCTTTGGGCTCACCCTCGCCGATAACAAAGACGCACGCGGTTGCGGGCGCTCCGACCTATGCTTGAAGCGCTCAGCGAAACCACCATATACTCCCTGCCATTTAAAGACCCAGCATTGTAGAATGACCTCTCTGATATTCGTCTGCTTTTTTATCATATATTTTTTCGGTCACAGAAATGCGACGAGACAAAAGTGGACAACGGCGAATCCTGCGAGACCTGCAAACGTCTGCGTTTGCATTGTCTAGGCTTCCAAGATCGTCGACCGGACTGGTTGAGGGTACGTGCTTACTCTGCTCTTCACATTCTCCAACGCAGTCCTGATTATGTGATTGGTTGCAGTCGAAGGAGAACATCAAAACTTGGAGGAAACGCGTTACCGAGTTTTTGTTATCCCAAGGACTCGTTAAAGGTCACGCAGGCTGCGGTCTTCGACCTGGAAATATTCCAGACGCAACGCTGACCCTCGAGGAGATGCGCCGAGATTTAGACGCCTCTGCGGGTGACGCTGACAATGCGGACTCCCCATCGGGCCCACTGCAAGACCACGAGCGCGATTTAGAGCCAGAACCTCCGCACTCGTACGGCAACCCAGACGGTCATATCATCCTTCCTCCTCTGCAAAATATCCCTCGATCTGGCGAGGCAGAGAACGGCCAATATCTGGGAAAGCGCTTCGAAGATGCGATCGGAGGCATCTCGAATGAGAACAGGCATAGATGGGTGCCCCCGCCCCCGTTCAGCCCGCGGAAGGAATATGACACGGAAAGCAAGTACACGTTACCACCACCCCCTGCCTCACGTGCGTACCCAAACGGTCCTCCCAACTTTACCATCCCGGGTCACCCTCCAACGATGCATCCTGGTCCGTATGACCGAGACATGAGGCAACCACACATTCCACAAGCGCCTGACACCAGTCAAGGTCAGAACTTCAGCTTCATATCCTTCCGCAGTCAACGAATGATTTAGACTGACATCTATCATGGATACAGGTCGCCAGTTCCCAGGTCTACAACCGATTTCTCCACATGGTCCAACGTATAGCAATGGCACCTCTAATGATGCCCCTCGCCATAGTTCGATGTACGGAGACATTACGTCTGAACCTAATTCCGCACCCATTCCCATTCCGTTGGCTACTCCGTCTTCCAACCCTGGATATAATCAAGCGCCTCTTTCTGATCCCGGACACACGTCCGGTACGTCTTCTTCTTAGTCCACTCTCGTTCCCCCATAACGCCCAACAACTCCACGACGTGCCATGATTTTGGTAAAAGAATCGACACTGCTACGAACGCTTGCCACAAATTGTCCCTATAATTCCGAGCGTCCCTTCCCTCTATTTGTTTGTATTCTTAATCAAATGTTCAACAATATTGACTTCGATTTTTTGGTTCTTCGTGCACTGGCTTTGCAGCCCAAGATCGCTTCCTGATGCGGTCAACGCATACGCGGCACGACTCTATAACGCAAATGCAAAGGCGAAATGATCAGTATTACCACCCATATCCTATGGTTCATCGGAACTCCACATCATCACAGATGTCGTCCAGCAGCAGCGGGGGCGATCTGAGAAGTCCGTCTTCTTACCGGTCGGATTTGACTCTCCGAACGGGCTCTATCCGCGCGAGTTCCAGCACCTCCCCAACCCAGTATCACCTAGGTTCTGCAGGGCCCATGTCTTCGTCATCTTCCGACCACTATAGCGGAGCGTATTCTACCTATCCTAGTGGCGATACTACCACCTCATATGTCAACACAAATATGTCGATACAAAGCCTGATAGCAGCCTCGAATACTCCCGTGACAACTACGGGCCCTACTTCCGCACTGACCCCGATGATTCCACCACCAACAGCAACTGTGTATGGACCTGTCACCGGCGAGACCACTGTCAGCAATAACGTGGGGACGATGACAACCACCTACTTCCAAGGGTACCCAACCACGGCATATATCGACTACGGCTCAGGTGCACAGCAAGTCATATT
Organism: Serendipita sp. 399; assembly: GCA_019627685.1. Taxonomy (NCBI): domain Eukaryota; kingdom Fungi; phylum Basidiomycota; class Agaricomycetes; order Sebacinales; family Serendipitaceae; genus Serendipita; species Serendipita sp. 399. Next base: position 8,596 of record WSTO01000239.1, on the reverse strand, counting down.
TAACGCGCCAGTCCTACACCCCGCACCTTCGATCTCTCCAAGCGATTTCCACTATCGAAGATACTTCGCTGAAGTAATCGGTGTTCAATATCGACTGGCCAACCATGAAACGCTTCGACGAGTTATGTTTGAACTCGCCGAGCGGTCTCCCGTTGTCAAATCAAGTGTCTCTCTTTTGAGTGTATTGTATTTCCAAGCTCAGGAGCTCGTCAAGGCTGGGATTGGAGGATCAATTGGAGACGCTATTGGCGATGGGAGTGGATTGAGGAATCCAGGGGGGATGATCATGCCAGGTCATGGCTACATGGGCTCTGTCGATATAACCAACTATCCTGCACTGGATTTGGGGGTACCGGGCCTAGGATTTATCAACTCTTCTTCTGCCATCTCCACCACTACCAGTGCTCGCGCTCAGTTTGATCTCTTATATGCCAGGATTAAAAAGTTGCTCAACGATGCTCGGATCGACAAGGGGGATCGGTACGATGAGGGAGACGCCATGGCATCGCTGCACGTCATCAGCGCATTCCTCTTTAGTGGTGGGAGGGGTGATTGGAACGAATTTTTGCAGATTGCGTCGGCATGGGTACAGAGTCGAATATACGAATATAGCCGGAACGTTGTGGCTGCATTGGCGGAGATGAACTCGATGGAAAGATTCATCTTCAGGTGAGTACTGTCCATGGTGTGACTGTGACAAGTCGTTTTATTCACGGGCTTTATTAGGACTACAATGTGGTTTGACGTCTTTGGAAGTATTTCCCTGTGCCAAACGCCTCGATTCCTGGACATCTACAGGGCTTTGTTCAGCCCAGGAGCTCTCGATGCCATCACGACGATATCCGTTGAGACGAACATGGATCGCGTAATGGGATGTCCAAACGAGGTGATCTTGGCGTTTGCTGAGATTGCAGATTTGGAGGCCAGAAAGGAGGTACTCGTGAAGCAATGGAACAGTGGAATGGCGATGGGCCAATATCCGCTCGAATGGGGACACGATCCGATGGAAATATGGCGCCAGCAGATGGAGGCGATCGAAATAGAAGGATACAGGATTGAGAAATACGTTCCTGAGGCGATGGGCCCTGCTGCATTACCGATGGAACGCTTCGTGGAGGTACATTCCGGACCTCAGCACTCCCAATCGCAACAACAAGCATCACAGGCTGTATCGATGAACGCGAACATCAACAATACTGCATCAAATTTAGAGTTTAGCGGGATAGACATGAACTTGTTTGGCTCAAACCTAGGTCCCTTCACGTGGTATGGGCCTGCCGACCCTTCCCCTGCGGCGACATCGACGGCAGGCGCATCAACGAGCCATGGAGGTGGATTCGGACATCCAGATGACCTGAATCAGGGATATGTAGATCCGGATGAAGACAAGAGGGGCAAAATTGCAGAAGTGTTTCGACATGCCGCCCGGTTGTACTTGCACAGCGTCATCTCCGGGTGCAATCCCCTCGTTCCAAAGATTCGGAGAGCCGTTCAAGCTACCATACGTGCATTGGAGGTGAGTTTCGTCGACTTGTCTCTCCCTTTTTTCTCTCTTTTTCTTTTCCTTGCTTCCGTTGATCCTAGTCTTCATTTCTCGAGCGATTTATTCCTTCCTGCTTTGGGATTCGCTGTGTCCTAAAGACACCGTGAGACAACATCACCCATCTAGCGCGAACAGGTCATGTTCAACATGGCAACTTCACCCTGGGAAGGGAAGAGCTTACCACTCGTTCCTCATGGGAAAACAGCACGTTTCTAATCTTATCGAATACACTTCCTGGCCTGCACAATCCTTCGGATTACATGGTTTTTTCTTTCTTCCGACCCCTGGCATCGTGCACATTTCTCATCATGGTTTCGATCTTCTTTTATCAATTTTTATTATTTTGCTTTTGTTATGCGGTTAGTCACCACCCCAACGAATTTTCTCTCGCCTACAGGCGGTGGCCACAGCTGTGGTAACATTCCATTTGGGATCTGGTAGTCGAAAGGACTCCCCTCGTTTTTCTCCTATCTACTTCTCTTGGTTCTAGTGCATTTTTTACAAAGAAAAGGAGGGAGGGAAGGGGAGAGGGAGAAGAGAGCTTGGTCCTGGCCATGGCTGGATGCAATCGGTACCACTCTACAGGGCCAGGCACCATTGCTGTTGCTGAGCGCTTGAGTGGGAGATAGGTCCCTTGGGAGTTGCGCCTCCCGATTGGGAAAGTATGGATAGCGACTCTGTGCAATGCAACGACATGGCGCACAGAATGAATCTTTTTATTACTATTTGATGGTGTTTCAGATACTGCCTCAAGAGGAGCAGTGGCGAGACGAGTGGGAGAGCAAAGCCTCCTCATATATCGGGTTCACCGCCTTGGCCTTTGTTGGCTCGTCGGGCTTCTAACCTCGGTTTGGCGATATGATCGTGGGTCAATGTAGTCGGAGATGGTTACATGCATGATGAAAGTGGCGCGCCTTCGAAGGGATTTCGAGAAGAGGAAGACAACTCCGACCGTGGGATGTTTCCGAAGGCGTTGTCGATCCCGCCTGAGCAACTTCTCTCTTGCGGCCCTTTTTTTCTCGCTTAAGTTTCTTTTCCTTTTTTCTTTTCGTTGATTTTTTTTTTCTTGAGTCGAGTTATTCTCATGGGCGGGGCTATTCCCTTTTGGGTTTTCTTTCCCTTATTTTGTTTTCTCGTGTTTCCCCCTTTTCTCCTCTCGACTCTGTGAATTTCTTTTTACTGACGTTTCCTTTCCCTTTTCATCTTCACTTTTTCCATTAAATCTCTTACTTCGTGGCGTCTTGACAACGATGATCTCGACGACGTTTCGGACTACCACCAACGGCGACAATGACGGCGATGGCTCCTCGACATCATTCCATTGAACGGCGGGGTCCGACTTCCTTATTCTTACGTTTTTCCGTGTCTTGATGGGTCGGCACCACCCACTTCCTAACCCATGGGCGCGCGCGTTTGGGTTCGGCAGGTTCTGGGGGCATCGCCTCTGGACCGGTCGTTGATCTTTCCGATCACGATTACGGGTTGTTTGGCGCCGACGGCGGAAGAAGTGCAGTTTTGCATCGGGAGATTGTCGTCGGTGGACAAGGACGCGGAATCGCTGGGCAATTGTTATTCGGCGCGGCAGTTGATTCAGACGGTGTGGAACCGGAGGGTGGAAGGCGGGTTTCGGTATGATGAGCGGAGTGGGATTGGTGGTGTTGTTGGAGGAGAGGCGAATGCAGGAGGAGGGAATCATCCTGGAGTGCAGTTTGGATGGAGAGATATTATGTTGGAGATGAATCGGAACCCGTTGCTCCTAGTTTGAGCAAGGGATTAGAGGGAGACAGAGACGGACGAGTGAATGTCGAGGAAGGCCATCGCGATGGTAGGACGGACGGTTCGAATGGCTTGTTTCATCCCCCAGGTTGGAATGTTTTTCTTCGCTTCGGTGGGTTGATGGAGACGGTTAGACCCAGCGAGGAATTAGGCACGCACGGAAGGAATGGGAGGCAGGCAAAGAGATTGGCGAAGGGAGGAAGGGACCAGGTTACACAAGATGGAGAAGAGAGATAGGCGAGGCGCAGGCGCTCGAGGGGGTTTAAAAAAAAGGGTTAGGTTTTAAAAATTTTCTTGGTTTTGGGTTATGGGCGAGTTCTTCTCTCTGTTTTTTTTTAACAAGATGGAGATAGAGTCGGCAGATGGGCGATGGTGCAAAAGGGAGCGATGCGAGGGGGTTGCGCATCCCACTGGCTGGTTATTGGTTTGTTGACTGCCGCTACTGCTGTATTGCCTGTCTGGTGGGGGGAGTCGATATTCAGATCCCCCACACGCTCCAAGGTTTGATTAATCTCTCATGCTGGATACTATTATATGGTCAAATGTATCTTTTTCTAGCTCGCAAATTTGTTGTTGTTTTCATTTTGTGGTTTAACATCGGTATAACCCGAACGAGAGAGCGACTGTACACCCGTGGGAATCACAGCCATCGCCTTTGGCTTTAATTCTGAAAAACCCCTAAAAAATTGCGAACGGTAACCAGGAAATTTGACCATGTTTAGAATCGTCTTTTCGTCCTGTCGGACTGTCGATTGCTACGTTGTCGATTGCTGTACAGTTGAAATGGTGGAAGAGGTGTGGAGAGAAAGCCTAAATAAAGTGGCCTACCTCTTGTGGTTGGTGTTGTTTTTCCTTTCATTCGTTTGTTCGTTTGTTTCCACAGATTGATACGCAACCAGCTGTTCGATTGCTTGAACCTAATCCTTTGAACGGATATCTATGTACAACTCAGTCATCCTCCTCACGCAATGGTGATCGGTCGGCACATTGCTATCTTCCAGTCTCAGACAGTCCCAAAAGTTATCTGATCCGTCCCGTGTGTCCGTGTCCGGCTGGAAATGACTGTCCGTGGTGCACTCGGCACTCTTTGACTCCTGTTGGCTTTGCAACATCGGTCGTCATCCTCCGTACTCCGTACTATCGGTATATATGAGGTAACTGTGCAAAAGTCTCAACTCCTACTCGAACGGACGGTGCCGCGGTCGGCGGGGACTGCCTCTGGAGATGAGCGGCGCGTCAAGAGAAGCCACTCGTCCACAGTTGTATTGCTAGTCGAGTGTTCCTTTTCTAGTCCTGTTTTTATTATGGAAACCGGAGAAAACCAATGTGCCAATGTGCCAATGAGGGGGAGACATATGGTTCAGTCCGATGACCCCGAGCGAACTGAAGGGACTAACGAACTGGTTTGCTTGCGAGGCAGTTCGCTGTCTTCTTCCCGTACTTCCGATACGAGATGAAACACCTTTTGTTTCTTTATTCTAATTTTGTTGCTTCTGAGGGATTTGTTTAATCATCGAATTTGTAAGATGATGTACGAGTTTGATGGTGCTTAGTGTGCATGCGTTCTCCGGTCCAGACGGGGAATGGAACGAACAGACAGGACCTGGGAGCGGGAATTAATCTGACTTGTCTTCTTCTGTGAGAAGGCCCAAGGGATGGGATTTAGTTCGAAGGGCCAACCGAACCCGATAACCTACTTATACGAATAACGGGGGGGAGTTATTATTTTTTCTTGGGTTTGTTATGTGTGATGAACACTGCCATTCAGGGTCTCCTTTTTCTCATTTTCTTCGTTCGTTTGGAGCGATGCTGGGATTTGGGCTGTAAATCAATTGATTCAGTCGGTTTCCCTTTGAGTGTTGCAGT
>WSTO01000238.1:0-17614 GCA_019627685.1 Serendipita sp. 399 | reverse complement strand
AACACCTTTGGGCGCTCCCAGCGCGGGGGACGAGATTCGGACGAGGATGACGAGGAAGAAGAAGGGGAAGAAGACGAGGATGAAGAGGATGCTGATTATCCTTCTGCTGCAGCAGCTGCCACGTATGGAGATCAACGCGATACTCAGATGAGTGGTACGGCTCGGTCTAAAGCGATGGGCACCAAATCCCGTCCGTCACGCGCACGCGGCGGTGGAGGAGGGAGAGGGAGTCTCCATCCTGCCATTCTGAGTGGTCATACGAGACGAGGAAGAGAGGTGGATGAATTGGAAGGCGAGGGAGACGAGGACGAAGTGGAAAGAACGTTGACGTCGAGGAAGCCGACGACGAAAGGCAGACGAGATTCTTCGAATGTACGAAGAATCGTCATCCCCGATGATGGGGGAGGAGGGAGAAACTCGGATGACGAGTTGTTGCAATCGCATTCTCATCAACGGCCTCGATCGGCAATGAGTCGTACCAGTAGAGAGGACAGTTTGCATTCGATTGCGGTCAATCTCTTACAACATCTTACGCCTCAGCAACTCGCTGCGCTCAGTCCTCAACAATTGGCCTCGCTCGCGGGGGCTACTGCCGGTGGTGGCGGTAGAGGTGGAGGTGGAGGAGGATATGGATCTCCAACCGACGGAGGACAATCCCATTTCCCACCGTATGGCGGCGGCGGTGGTTCTTCTCGACAACAAGAATCCCAAGATATACGAAAGACGTATCGACAGTATGAGCAACAACCACAACCATCCTCTTCACATTCTCATCAGCAACAACAACAACATCAATTCGAACGAGAGCGCGGGTCGAGTTTCAATTCGCTCGGGCTCGGCCTTGGACCAAATGTTTCGGACCCACCACCTCCTCCTCATTTGGAGAGCCACCATGGGAATCCTGGTGGTGGTGGTAGTGGAGGAGGAAGGTACGGGACTCTCAACCTCCATTTCTCTGGGTTGAGCAATTTGGCGGCTGCGGCGGCTGTCTCTGTGTCTGGAGGGGGAGGAGGCGGATCGAGTGGGACATATTCGCATCAGCAACATCAGCATCATCATGGGTACCCTGCTTCTTCCTCAACACACGCTGCGACTACTACTACGGGGATTCCGGGGCTGCCGCCTCCGATACCGTCGTTGAGTGGGTATGGAGGTGTGGGAGGTCCGTTGGGTGGACTCGGCGCTGCGTTTGGGAGTTTGAGTCAGTTGAGTGGGTTGGGTGCGCCTGGAGCTGGATTGGGAGCGTTGAGTGGGTTTGGTGGTGGAGCAGCCGCATCGGGAGGGGGAGGAGGAGGATATGGAGTTGGTGGTGGCGGGTATGATGCTGGTGGATTGGGTACATTGGAGAATTTGAGGATGGCGTCCTTGCGGGATTTGAGTGCGCTTGTGGGTGCGGGTGCGGGTGCGGGTTCGAAAGGATTTAGTGGCCGTATCGATTCGAGTCAAGAGATGGTGTCGATTCGGAAGATGAGCGGACAAGGGCAGCATCAGTCTCATTCGCAACAGCAGCAGCAGCAGCGACAGTATGGACAGCCTGGCGAGAGTGGAGGTGGAAGTGGGGAGGATGGGTCGTGGCTGGATTTCCTGAGTTTACCTGGTGCTGGTCCCGCTCCGACCATGGGCACCCAGAGGCGAGGAGATGGGAAGCCATCAGCTGTATCGGGAGGGACAGGAGCAGGAGCAGGTACAGGAGAAGACCGAGGTGGCGGTTTGTCATCGTCTTTCGATTTCCTGTTTGGAGGTGGTGGAGAGAATCCGTCGTCGTCCCCACCTCCTCTACGAGCCTCTCCCCTGGATGCGGATACGGATGGGGGAGGAGGAGATGGAGATCGAACGCCGTCGACGTCGTTTGCGTCTGGGATGGCGAGTGGAGGTGGATATGGATTGCCGGCGTTGGAGGATATGGAGGTGGATGACGAGAAGGGAGGAGGAAGGAGAGGGATTGGGAAGGAGGAGGTAGGACCCAGTGGTGGTGGTGGTGGTCCTGGTGTGTCCAGACGTTCGAATTCGCCTCCGTCGTCCCTTGTCCCGCCTTCCTCTTCGTCTGCGTCCCCTTCGTCGGCGGGTTCGACGGTGGGAAGACGACGGTCGATGGAGGTGGATGAGAAACAGGGGGAGAAGGAAGTAGAATCAAGTATCGAGGGAGGGAAAGCGGGTGGTGCTGAGGATCGACATACGAGAAAGCGGGCCAGAAGGGAGTAGGATGGCAAGCAAGGATTCGCTCCATTATCTCTCTTCTTCTCTTGGATTAGTTTGGGTTGTTTTGAATCCCCAGAACGGCTAGAGCAGCGCTCGTTCCCCCCCGTTCAGTACTGGCCCATTTTCTCCCTAGGCTTTGTGTATAATCTATGGCATGGACCTTGAGTGTATTTATCTCACCTGCGCACTTCTCTTTTTTTTTTCTGTTTGTTCACTTGCACCAACAGGACACTCTCTCCCTCACACCTGTATGATACTCATCGGGCATTTTCTCTTTCTTCTACATCGTCCTAGCTCTGGTTCCAAATCTGCTATAGCTATCGAAATGCATTATTTTGATCAAATTTTGGAGACCCAAGTAAGCTTTATGTAAACGTCGAATTGTCGGAGAGTATTGAGTATTATATAGTTGTGGTTATTGACCTTTGGCCATGACCGTCCTTGGATTGGATGGATAGGAAGCATATGACCATAGATAAATGATATGAACACTCGAGTGCTGAATGCTGCAGCAGCACATGACTTCCTATTACCATTGATTCTACGAATCCTGAGGATTTCCATCCTTCCCTATTCTCATCAGAAACGCCGATATCGGCTCTGCGCTGACGAATTCGGTCGGCGATTAACAACCTTATTCTCCGTCTGTTCTGACTTGAGTGATGCTGGACCATTAACCTTCGACCAACCTCGGCCCCTCGTCCACGTACACCCCCCGCGCCCCCCGCGCCCCCCCGGCTCACCGACATTACAGCGAAACAGCCACAGCGACAGAAAGTCCAAGTACACAAGACGACTGCCATTCTTCTCCTTCACCCTTGACCACAACAACATGACAGACTACATCAACAGGCTCTTTACGGGAACCGGGACTCCTTCGAGGACCACACTGGTAGTAGTAGCAACACTCGTAACTGCAGCCTTCCTCTCTCTCAAACCCACGCTCGATCGTCAACGTCGAAACGCTAGACGAAAGGGGTCCGCCGCATTGGATATCCTTCCTGGTCCAGAACGACATCCTCTTCTTGGAAACGTCAAAAACTTTCCGAGATCGGACTGGGTCGGGGTCTTTCGAAACTGGCAGGCACTCTACGGTGCGTGTGCACAACTTGCACTTCGCGCCTTTGCGGGGTAGTGACCCTTCTCTTCCCTCCTTTTGTTGATGCTTGCTTGCGACAATAGGTGATGTGATTTATATGAAGCTTCCCGCGTTTGATGTTCTCGTCTTGAACTCGCTCCAAGATGCGGAAGAACTGTTTGGGAAACACGCAAATGTATGGTCTGCCCGATCGGCCAATCGAATGGTCACCAAAGAGTGTGTATATCATGATATCCATCAACTCCATACCAGACCACTTGTCGCTATCACTCCCCTACTCACCTCTCTGATCTCTCTGCTGCCTGCCTTAGAATGGACTTTGGATGGTCCGTGCTCTTTATGGATACCACAGAGGGCTTCTACGAGACCCGAAAGGTTTTCAGGAAGGTGCTTGGACCAAACGTCATGATGGACTATGACCACCTGATCGATCTCGCCGCCGACTCGTTGATCCAAAACTTGAAGCACTTCTCAGGCGACCCCGAGCAGATTGTGAAAGAGTACGTACATACCTACCGTCCTTTCCCCTCCCCCTCGTCTTATATCCTCCATACTTATATCTGTGTGTGTAGTGCGGTTGGCTCGGTAATTATCAAGATTGCGTATGGTGACAAAATCCATCGCGAACACGGAGAAGAGTTGATTAAGCTAAACGGAGAATTGGTGGAATCGGTCACATACGCCGTCTCCCAGATATGGCTCGTCAACATTTTCCCCTGGAGTGAGTCACCCCCCCCCCCCCCCTCTTCCCTTCTTCCGAGTTGGAGTACTGCGAGGCGACCGACTGACAAACTGACCGAATTCGTTGTTTGTAGCTCGATTTCTTCCTTCGTGGACACCCGGGATTTCCTTCATCAAGTTTGCGTCCAAAGCGAGGGAGTTGAGCACCAAGGTCCGCCAATGGGGATTCAGCCTCGTTCAACAGGATATGGTGAGCGAGCACTCCCAGTCTCTCTTATATCCTTTTTCCCTCCCAAAAATGAAAGCTTGTCGTAACTAACTAACTTTCCCCCCCCCATTTGCTCACAGAGAAAAGAGGATGCGGATTTTTCAGTGATCTCAAAGTATTTGAGCGAGCCGACATTTACGGAAGAATATCTCAGAGATGGCGTGGCCATGATGTACTTTGGTGAGCCTTCCTTCTCCCTTCTCCCGTTACCTGCTCTGTTTCTCATTTCTCTCGCTGACCGTGAATTCTGATCGTAGGCGGTGTCGACACTGTACGCTCTCTCACCCTAAAAGCCACGGAGAAATTCTCACTTTGAATATAGACGAGCTCGGCGTTGTTGAACTTTCTCTCCGTCATGCTCACGCATCCAGAGGTACAGAAGAAAATTCATGAAGAGTTGGATCGGATCGTCGGAAAGGGAAATAGACCCACGGCGGCGGATATTCCGTCGTTGAAGTACCTCGATGCTGCGTGGAAGGAAACCCTGAGGTTGATCTCTCCGATTCCAACTGGTATGTTCAAGATTTTTTTGGTTCCCCGCTCCCTTGAAATCTGTCTTTGCGCTCTCTGACATCTGGTATAGGAGTTCCCCATGTCAATGCCAGTGACGACGTTTGGAAGGGAGTGTTTCTTCCAAAGGGAACGATTATCGTCCCCAATATCTCGTTAGTCTCCTTTTTTCATCTTTCTTGTGGGCCGACCTAACCCCCACCATCACCTCTTCCTCTCCTTCGATAGATTTATGCTCCGAGACCCTCGTCTATGGGGACCCGACGCGGACGAATTCAAACCAGAACGGTTCCTATCTTCGGACTTGAGCTCGGGCGACAACCAGCCACAGCAGCAGCTGCCAGATGTGCAGTCGATCCCGTTTGGGTTTGGGAGGCGGATCTGTCCGGGCCGCTATATGGCAGAAAGGAACGGACTGATGTTTTCTGCAAGTATGTTGGCCGCCTATGAGATCTTACCACCACTTGGGGATGGGGGTCCAGTGACCGTCAAATATACGACTGGTCAGATTCAGTGAGTGATTTCAGTCCTTCTTCTTATACTTATTCATTATTTTTCCTCAGGCGTCCAGAAGGAATGGAGTGCAGGTTTATTCCCCGCCAATGAACGCTGGAAATGGACCCCTTTGACCTTGAGACTGATCAGTTGTTCATTGTTTAGTGGCTGGTATCTCTTATGTATCCCGAAAAGTGGAGTGGGAGGGGAAGAGCCACGACTTCAGTCGAATAGCCTTTATATTATTGACACAACTTGAACCCCGCATTCGACCTGTCATCATCATCACGATTTGAATCCACAACTCACTTTACTCCTGTGGTCGATGCTACAGTGACCGAGACCGTAGTGAATACCATCTAGATCGAAAGAGTCAGTACATCGACGCGACTCGGAGAAACGAACCTTCAAGCGCTGGTTGGTCCGTCCCCGCTTTGATTACTACCAGACCGGCTCAAATCCTCAGATAATAGCTATCGAGGAGACTAAAACGACGTATAATTGATTAAACGAGACGAATTAGAGGAGAGGTTTCTGATGGGCATCAATGGGTTGACGACATATCTGCGGACTCACCGCATGGCGCTGTCCAAAACGGTCAACTTGAAGAAATTAGAGGATAGTGAAGATGCTTTGGATGGCAGTGGTGTCCCGAACCGCCCCAATATTGAGATCGTGGTGGACGGATGGTCGTGAGTGTTTCTAATTCGCTCAACAAGTGCATGCACGCCCAGTACCCATTTCCAATCACTACTCTGATTATACATACCCCATCACACTATATCCCTAACTCTTGATTAATTTCTTGGCCCATATACGCGTACTTTACTCTGCAGGTTCATCTACATCGTTTACCAAACTTCCAAACTCCCTTGGGTCTATGGTGGAGAATACGACCATTTCTCAAAGGCCATTCAACTTACTCTGACGGCATGGATGAGCATGGGAGTTAATCTCTCATTCGTCTTTGACGGTAAGTCCCTTGGGTTTCACCTCTTTCGAGAAATTTCCTCGCATTTCTTACTCAATCTTCCTCACACACACAATGTACACGATATTAAGGCCCGCATGAAACCCCCAAGTTTCCGACCATCGCCTCCCGACTCACCAATTCTACGGTCCACCACGGCGCGTTGTTCTTTAGAACATCGCACGCGACGCGCTCAACACAACGGTTTCTCAATCAGACGCGTATCATTCCGCCACTCGTATACGCCGCATGTGTCGAAACCGTTCTCAAGCTCTCTTCGCGCTTTCACGACAATAACAACGCAGACTCACCAGACCGATTCTCGAGTGAATCGACCTCTGTAAAGTTCCCCACTTCTTCTTCGACCTCGATTCAAAAAGAGGCGGCAAAACGCTCTATCAAACCCACCCTCAATGTTTACTTTGCGGACCGCGAGGCCGATCCGTTTATGGTCGAACTGGCTGGTCATCTAGGAGCCTATGTCGCCGCTCTCGATTCCGACTTTGTGGTGATTAACTCGCCAGGATATCGAGGGTATATACCCATGGACGAAATGGAATGGGCATACGAAGTCACTCCAGATATGGACATTACTACTAGTCGATCTAGGTCCACCTCTACCTTTTCCGTTTCTTCCTCCATTGCATCCCTCCTCTCCCCATCGGAGATCAGCGCGGATGCTGGTGCCTGGGAGGACGTTGCGCAAGCTGAGGATGCCGGATTCACGACTGTGAAGAAGAAACGGAGTCGAACGACGGGCGCCAAAGCGATACTAAATGCCGCAAAGGCGCGGGATGCAATCCTCACTCAACGATCCCTGATTCCGCCACCCAACCCTACTAGGTTGACAGTCTATGTCTATACGCCCGACAGCACCGCTGCTTCTCTCAAATTGCCTACTGCGCTCCTCCCACTATTTGGAGCGTTTGTCGGCAACGATTACTCACCGACGAAGAACCAAGGACCGCCCATATCCGCTTCTTTTCCTCGTTACAGCCATCGTGAATTCCTCTACGAACATAAAATGAACGCTGTCGAGAGGATCACCTACACGGCGAACAGCCTCTCTTCTGTTTTACAAGGGGTGGGCAAAAGCGGAAGAAAGGGTGATAGTGGTAGTAGGAAGAAGAAGCAAATGGGAATTTTGGATGTGATCCGGTTGACGGTTCAGCAGATGCTCCTGAGACCGGGTCATACGACCGATAGAGAGATTGACGCGATTGTCAATCGGATCGTCGAGAGCGCATTGATCTACGCAATTCCACCCCCACCCACTCGTGATGCTGAGCAATCCTCATCTTCCCTATGGCCCACCCCGTTTTGCCCCGTTCATGCCGAGCTAGAGTCATGCAGGCTCGATGCCTTGTATCCACAATATGAACAGGAAGAGGAGGGAGACGAAAATCCAGAACATCCCTCGTCTACCACATACCGTCCCCGGTTCGCGACTGGAGAACCGACCGATCCCAGGTCAATGGTGCAGAGACAATACCTCCGGGCGTATCGCGAAGGCGCTTTGGATCCCTCTGTACTTGACATTCTCGTGACGGGTACCATGTGGCCTAGGACTTTCCTCGAGAACCCTGATTTGACCAGTGCAGCTGGGCCTTCCGAGGCAGGAGGGGCGCTGCGAAAATGGTTATACGCCATTCTTGATCAGGGGATTGGGGTCTATGCTTCACCTCCCGAAGAAGACGAGGGGGAGGAGCAAGAGTCTCAGGCTACCCAAGGCGAAACCTTAGGCTCCAGCGCAATCCCTGCGACTAAAGCAAGACGACAGGCTTCGAAATCCGAAAGCGAGGATATTGAAGAGGATGACGAGGACGAAGACGAGATAATCGACGTAATAGATGATGTAACGGATTCAGAACCAGAAGAGGATCCCCTCCTTGCGCTTAAGGGTGCCCTCCAACGGCTCAAAGGGGTTCAAGCTGGAGGTCACCTCCCTAACATACCCAAACAGATTAATGAATCTGAGGAGGACGAAGGAAATAATGACGATGATGACGAAGAACAAGATCCAGAGGACCTTCCACCACTCCATGTTACCGAATACGTGCGGCGAGGTGCTCGGATAGCCGAAGAACGCATACTCGTCGAAGATCTCTCCACCCTCCTGGACAATTCTACAGCCCCTTCTCGTCGTTCCACATCTTCAGTGGCCCCAGCTCACCCTGCTGCCGGACGTGGATTGCCCATCCCTCAAACAAGCGAAACACTTCCAATCCAGCTGCAAGATGAACGGGCTCGCTTAGCAGTCCTTCTCACAGCGTGTGCATCCAACGTGCAAAGCGTCATCGAACTCGATAGAAAGTGGATCGGCCCCGTCATCGTAGCACGATGGCTCATACACTTTTCCGGAATCAAAGAACAGCAAAGAGAACCAGAAGGAGCAGTTCCGACTGCGATGTCGAGGAAGTGGAGCAAGGGAGAGGTGAATGCGCTCCTTTGTGCGTTTGGAGTGGACGATCACCCGAATCATCATGGGGATGTGGAGAATGCATGGAGGACACCGGATCAAGAAGAGCGCTTGGAGGTTGCCGAACGGTCGATACAGCTCATGGCAAAGGCATTGAGCGTCCTCGAGGCGATCAGGTTGCTCGTGCAGTCCTTGGGGCTCGCTCATCGAGTAACAATTCGAATCACCAACTTCAAGGGACGAGTCTTTCATGAACAATGTCGAGCCATTACTATGCCTCCTTCGGATCCAGAGGCGCAAATCGGCACTCCAAGTATGATTGTTGAGGAGCGAGTTTGGGCGGCAGTATCGGATCAGTTGGAGGCGTGCATCGGTGATAATCCAGTGAAAAAAATGAAGAAGAAGAAAGACGGGCCTTCAAAGGGCCAAGCGAAGCCAATTGCTTCCAAGCGATCTGCCATCAAGGGACCTCTCTTCAGTGTGTTAGCCGGTATGGAGAACACCATTTAGTCATGCTGTATATACATTGGACTAGCGGATCCACTCTCAATGCGTTTAACTGTGACTTATTTGGCGCCTGCATGTTTGGCCACAAGAGATCATCTTCGCATATTAAATAGCACAGATTTATTCTCCACACCTTGTTCTATCAAAAAAATAATAATGACGATATGCGGAACAATAGGGATTACCAGAGAACAGAAGGAAGTTTGATCATCAAACGTGGTTGTTGTTGTGGCTCGGAGCGTTTTCATCGTTTGCTCTCTCGGCTGATTGCCTCGCTTTTTTCCCATCCATTCTCTCCTCTGAGACTTTGGATAAGAACAAGCACATAACGAGTCCCACAGCCAACCAAGGCAGCAACGAAAAAAAAGCCGCACGCAGTCCATCCCGGAATGCATCCGTGATCACACTGATCAGCTCCTCTGGCAAACTATAGATTCCACCCCCCGAAGAATCGACAGAATTCAGTGAGAGACTGATGAGGGCGGCCTGCGCGGGTGTAATGCGACCCGACACGGCGGCATTGTAGATGTACGTCCGCGCGCGCGAATTCATTACGGCTGAGAGCTGGGCGAGACCGATCGTTCCTCCTGCAATACGGAAGAAGAGATTGGAGGCGACAACAATGGCCACTCGATCTTCTGGTTGAGTGAAACGAGCCTGGTAAGCTGAAGACGTTGGCATTGTTAGAGCGTGACAAGAAAAGATCAGAGAGACGACGCTTGTGAGATACGTCGTCACAATGGCCGAAATACTCACCCAAGGGACCAAATGCGACACCAATACCCACTCCACTCATGATCATGAATCCTTTGATCTGCTTCTCGTTGCCTGTGTACATCGCTTGCGCGAGGAAGGCGATCCCAATAGGAAGAATGACACTACCAAAGACGATAGTCACTCTCGGTTGACGGAAAAGCTTGATCAAAACTATGGAGACAACCGCGCCGATACCCTATATGGGAAGAGGATTCAATCGGGTCGGCACTACAAATCACCATAAAGGTGGGTGGTGGTGGTGGTGGAAATAGGTCATTTACTTACCATTCCCGGAGCAAAATAAAGCAACTGGACACCAGAACCCACGGCACTTTCACCATTGACAATCACATAGAATGTCGCGACGAAATAGAAAATGCCGAGCATGACCATTCCGTGGGTCATCGTTGCAAAGTCGGTCGCCAACACATCATAAGATCGGAACATGTTCATCGGCAAGATTGGATCTGTAACGCGCACAAATTCGGGGGTGATTCGAGCGAGACGCGCTCGTATCCCTGCGGCAACCGGAGGTGGACGATGGTCCTCTTCGTCGGCTGTTCTTTGTTGGACGACGTCGCCAACTGTCTCTTCGAGGAGATATTCCTCTTCTTTAGCAAGATGGTCGGTCGAATGATCCACGACGTATTCCCAGAGGACGAACAGGAGGAAGACACCACCCAAGACGAGACAAAGGATCACCTTGAGCTGATTCCATCCTTCCGTGCTCCCCCAGTTGAGTCCCAAAAGGATGAGAATGCCGAGGATGATGAAGAGGAGAGCACCGATGAGATCCATTCGTTGAAGACCCCCGATGAAGCCAGTCGTGATCTGAGACTGGATAGAGCTCGCAACCGTGGGTGGAAGACGTTGCAAACGTTGTGGTGGTTGAGGCCCTTTGCAATGCTTCGAGATGAGGAGATGCATAATGATCATCGAGGCGACTGCGATTGGTAGACTGAACGAACAAAATATGTAAGACTAGTTGCTAGACCGGAGGAAGAAAAAAAAGTTTGGGATGACGACTCACTTGATTCCAAATACCCATCTCCAATGGGTTCCCAGAAGGACTGCTCCAATAGATGGCCCAGAGGAAAATCCAGCGGTGTACACTACGACCATGACCGCATTTTGGATATTGTTGTCATCCAGATTCTCAGAGTCGGATAATAGAATCCGGACGATCCCAAGCAAGCCAGCGGCTCCGACACCTGATATACCACGTCCCAGAAGGAGAATAGGCATATTCGTCGCCCCCGTGCTCAGCGCGGAACCGACGAGAAAGATGAGAATAGATGCTTGCATAGCCCCATAGCGACCAAATACGTCCGCAAAAGAAGCAGAGATCGGGAGGAATACGGTAGAGCCGAGGACGTATGCGGTTCCGATGTAGGATTGGAGGTTGATTTGGTTAAAGATGGACGCTATATTGGTTTGTGCCGCAGCAACAACTAGAAGTTGGAGAGAAATATGAGCGGCGCTTTATCATTGGTTTCGTGTGTAAGTACGCACCCGTATAGTCCAGCGTTTCTAAGAAGACTGGAAGAAAAACGGCGATTGCTAGCCTTAAGCGTGGCCACCAAACCTGCCAAAATGATGGCTTCGTAGAGATAACCTGATCCTCTTGAGTAATCGGGTTGGTGTTGTCGCCGTTCGAGAGAATCAGAGCGTCTGAGGAGGGGTTCTTTGCTGCCATGGAGTAAACTCAGCGAGTTGATGGTATCTTGAGTGCTGGGCGACTTGGAAAAAAAGATGAACGACTCTCGAGTGAGATATTTGGTGTTTGTGGCCCCAGAGACGCGTCGAAACTTATTCCAGTGTCAACTCCGGGTTTTCGGAACTGGGCCACAGCAGGAATAGAGTGACTGCTGCGAGAAAGATGAGCATATTTGCGTTGCAAGGATGCTTCTTTAAATATCTTTGAGGAGTTTCTTGGCGTAAGTCCGCCTGCGAGGGTTGACCTATAGCCAAGACGAAAGCGCAGTCGTTGGGAGGCTGACTATCGTCGATTTCTTTGGTCTGCGATAATACGGAGGACCTTCCCTCCACGGTACTACATAGCAGGTTAATAGGAAGTGGACGTACTTTTGGAAAGTGGGAAATGTCTCTGGATCATAAGACGCGAAAATACGTCCAATTCCTCGTCGTTATCGTATCGAGAATGTTTTGGTGATTTTTTTTTTTGTGTAACGGTCTTTGGCTCCATACTGGCCCGTAGTGCAGTCAACGGTCTGCCCAGAGCAGAAGAGCAGTCAATAGTTGTGTACAGTGTAAAAGGAGACCAGTTTCTGAGTTTCTGAGCTGAATTCGGTGCCAAGATACACATCAATTCCGGTCTCCCAAGTCATTGGGGAAAGCTTGTTGAACAAGGGATTGGCAAGGGTTGAATAAAGCGGAGTCTGAAATGTACGGAGCCGCGGACCACATCAACGCCATTGATTGGGACCGGTACGCACGCTCTCTACATCCACATCTATATCTTGATTTTTTCTTCTGGGTTACGATTGATATTCGTGATCCTAAAAGCTGATAACGATACTCTGATGTTTCATTCCGCCGACTTCCTCGCGTAATGGCGCCCGCGGATGCTTTGGGCGAATGAGGGGGACGGGAAAGCGAAACCCAGTCGATCGGAGTGGTGATGATATGATATGATCTGGGACCCGATTCGACTAATCGGTCCCTCGCTCTCGGCAGCCAGGCCAGGTGGACCCCAGCGTGTCCTGTCGTTTGCGTCGACCCTCTAACGTCCAATGATCAACGATGAGAAGCTGACACAGATTCCAATCCTACTCTTGATCCCGTCCACAACATCCTCCTCATAGTCGGCGACGGACGGACGAGATGGCGGAGCATTGGCAGCAGCACCTCGCCTCTACTAACTCTGGCCTCGCGGTCGGTGCATTAGCTGCAGCTACGCTTGCTTTTTTCTTCCTTCGCAAGAGCCCCAAGAACGGGAAACCCCTGAGCGAGCTACCGGGCCCCACACCCTCGTTCCTCTTAGGCAACGCTCGCAATTTTCCTCTAGACGACTGGTTAGGGGTTTTTACGAGGTGGAAAGAAGAATATGGTGAGATTGACTCCCTCGGGGTTCTGCAGCCCGAGCCAAACTCTGAGCAATTTGTTGCAGGCGATATCATCCATATGTATTTACCAGGAACGAATGTCCTAGTTCTCAACTCTTTTGAGGATGCGGAAGAACTATTCGTCAAGCGAGCCCAAATATGGTCTGGGCGTAATAACAACCGAATGGTCAACGAGTAGTACGACGCCAACCCCCCGCATCTAGTGATTTTCCCATTTCCTGACGCTTCAATAGCATAGGATTCGGATGGTCTATCATCCAAATTCAACCAAGCCACGCATTCTACGAACAACGCAAGGCGTTTCGAAAGGTTATTGGGCCTCATGTCGTCGCTCAGTACAATACTCTCATCGAGCAAGAAGCCGACAACCTAGTACACCGTCTCTCTGGGTTTAATGGGGACATCGAGCCCATTATCCAAGAGTACGTGTCACTTTCGCGACAACTATTAATCAATCAAACTCACGCCTTATCCCCGCTATGTTCGCATCCATAGGGCTACTGGGGCTGTGATCATCAAGCTTGCATACGGTGACAAGGTCTTTCGTGAACACGGTCCCGAGCTCGTCGACCTCAATGTTAAATGTGTCGACATGATCACTTGGTCCCTCGTCCAACTATGGGTCGTCAACATCTTCCCAATTTGTGAGTACAACAACTTGACCGAAAGATGCCTCTTTAAGAAGAACATTGCCCTAATTGCGTGAACAGCGCGCTTCCTACCAAGCTGGTTCCCGGGTCTAAAATACCCTAGTTTCGCCAAAGAAAACGGAGCTATGATCTCCAAGCTTCGTAACTGGGCTTACGATCTGGTGAAGGCGGACGTGGTACGTTTTAAATTCACATTCGACGCATGGACATTGCTTCTCATACATCCGCAACAATCAGGACAAGGGATCTGCAGACTTTTCTGTGATTTCGAAGTATCTCAACGAACCGGAGCTCACAGGCCAGTATCTGAAAGACAGTACGGCTCTGATGTATATGGGTAAGCGGTTATCCTGTAATCAACGCGTTACCTGAATATTGGATGGATTTCGTCTAGGCGGTGTGGATACCGTACGTTTCCAGCGATGTACTATGGTTCCTTATTACTCACTCAACGCATTCTGCAGACCGGATCCGCGCTTCTGGCTCTATTTGCCAACCTTCTCACTCACCCTGAAGTACAAAAACGGATTCATGAGGAACTAGATACGGTCGTCTCTCCTGGACATCTCCCAACAGCGAATGATATTCCTTCATTGGAATACCTCAAAGCAACGTGGGACGAATCTCTACGACATTGCCCTCCTATTCCGACAGGTACGTTTCCTCCCTTTCCCCTTATACACTCTCGCTTCCTCCGTCCCTTCCCACAAGTCTTCGCATAAAAACCAAAAAATATAGGCGTACCACACGTAAACACGGAAGACGACTTCTGGAAGGGATATCATATTCCCAAGGGGACGATGGTGATCACCAACGTCGGATATATGCTTCGGGACAAACGATTGTGGGGGGAAGATGCGGACGAATTCAAACCGGAACGGTTCCTTTCTCAATACAACCCTCGTGCGAAAGAACTTCCAAATGTCGAATCGATGGCCTTTGGGTTTGGTCGACGGTACGTCCCTCCTTCCGTTGATCCTGCTCTTGAATCTCACATCTAGGGACTCTTTCTCTTATTTTTCTCAGGATTTGTCCGGGACGACATATTGCGGAACTCAACGGGTTGCTATTCGCCGCTGCGATCCTCTGCGCATATGAAATACTACCTATGGAGGGAGAGACTAACCCCAAGATCGAGTATACAACGAACCAAATCAGGTGCGTGATCATCTATTCGCTCATCGATTTCCTTCTTTTCCACTCACTATTTTCTGATTCGTATTCACCTTCTTGCTTTTCCCTTTTTAGGCGGCCTCATAACCTCAAATGCAGATTTGCATCGCGTCAATGATGAAATGCTTTCAACGAAACCTATTTCTCCATTTATTTCCCCGTTCCTTTCTCTCTTCTTTATGAAAATTTTTTCATCTTCCGGAATCTTACCTATGGAGTCGTTCCAATTGTCCATAAAGGATGATTTACTGCTCAAAAGAAATCGATTGTGAGGGAACGAGAGAACATGAGAAGGTAGTGCAGTAGGAGTAGTACTAGTCGGGTTCAGGTATGTCTAGGGACAAAACGACACCGCAAATTCGCAGGTGCCCTGCATCGTGTAAGGCATTGTGTCAGTGACCCATATCCTCTGTGTTGATAGCTTCAACCATACCTGACTTGCGTTGGGGTATATTCGATCTTGTCTGGTGGTGCCTCTCCCACAGGAGGCAAGATCTCGTACGTCGAAAGCAGAGCGGCAGCGAACATCATTCCGTTTCGGTGCGCGAGATGTCGTCCTGGACAAATGCTGGTATTGTCGTCATTACCCCAGATCGCAGAAAGGGAGAAAGATTCAGTGATGATTCTGCAAAGAAAACACGGAAGGGAGAGGACGAAAGCCTATATGTAGAGAGAGGAGTAAGAGGCAGGACTCACCGTCTCCCGAATCCGAAAACGATGGATTCAACACTGGGTATCTCGCCTGCGCGAGGATTATATTCTGGCAGAAACCGTTCCGGTTTGAATTCGTGCGCGTCCTCCCCCCATTTCCGTGGATCACGAAGTAGATCTCCAATGTTGGCGATGAGGATGGTCCCCTTTGGGAAGAAATATCCATTCCATATGTCGTCCGTACTGTTCACGTGTGGGAGGGCTCCAGGTACGGGTGGACTGACTCTCAAGGCTTCGTTCCAAGTCGCCTTGAGGTACTGCATCGACTCCAAATCAGCAAACGTGGGAAAGTGGCCGGGTGGTAGTGTTGCATCGAGTTCTTGATGAAGTCTCTTTTGCACATGAGGGTATACGAGGAGATTAGCGAAAAGAGCCATGAGCGCCGTTCCTGTCTATAGTATTCAAACAATTAGACAAGTTAGAGCAGTAATGTCGAAGGCTCTCTGATACTTACCGTATCGACTCCACCTGTACGCCGATTGAAAAGTCAAAAATTGAAATCATCGGTCTAATTGACCGAGGAAGAACTAACCGAGATACATGAGAGCCGTTCCATCTCGTAGTGATTCGTTTGAGATACTTGAATCACCGATGTACTTTGAAATAACGCTGGGATCTGCAGTGCCCCGTTCCTAGTGTTTAGATTCGTGGTCATTCATTGAATGGGACTTGAATCAAGAAACAGAACCCACACATTCCTCTTTGATCATATTGTATACCCAGTGTCTCAATTTTGAGATCAATTCGCTGCCTCGTTTGGCGACTGCCGGCCACTGAAGACCAGGGAACCAAGTCGGAATAAACTGAGCTATTGGGCAGGAGAGGTCGGGGTCAACACATTAGTCATAGCTAATTATCCTTGATGCGATTGTGAACACATACATATAGGAAGAAGATTGATGATCCAGAGCTGCGACATTGACCAAGTTATAAATGCCATCGTTGAGAGGTTTAATTCCACCAGTTCAGGGCCATATTGTGCATGAACTTTATCTCCATAGGCGATTCGTATAACAACAGCTCCAGTGGCACTAAAAATAGCATATGTGAGGACGAGGAGGGGAAAGGATTGGGATCGTACTCGTGTATTATATCATGTGGGTCTCCAGAGAATCCTCTTGCATTTTTTATGAGATTCTTTGATTCCTCCTCGATCAATAGATCAAACTCGGAGACGACGTGGGGGCCCATGACTTTTCTGAACACCTTGCGTTGTTCGTAGAACGAGGCAGTGGGTTGGGTTGTAATCAGTCCCCATGCGAATCCACAACTAGACAATTATAGATGTCAGAAATTAAGATGAGTTGCGAGGGAAAAGAAATTGAGTACGAACTAGTCGTCCACCATGCGGTTATAGGGACGAGCGGACCAAATATGCGCTCGTTTATTCAAAAGTTCTTCCACATCGTCAAGATTGCTGAGTAGGACGAGATGGAAGGTTGGTAAACGCAAGTGGACGATATCACCTACAATTGATTGGTTGGGGTTAGCCGAAGGCAACGCGTCTGAGCAAACAAATAGGCAAGGACATGGACACGGTACTCACCATATTGTTCCCTGTATTTGCTAAACGCTTGATAACGCGCTTTTGTTGGGAAATCTCGAGCATTACCGATGATGGGCTTAGGTCGTGGACCGGGTAGTTCATTAAGGGATTTGGCACCGCTGGCTATCGAATGAGAATGCGACCTCCAAGTATAAACGATCGTGATCGTCGCTGTCACCAGAGCTCCGATGACAATTGTTGTGGTCGATAGATCATTGAGGGCAGAAGGTGCAGGCATCGAGGAGGGTGTCGTTCAGAGGGAGTCGACGCGTCCAAGGACGTCTTTTCTATCTTTGGCGCTCTTTATACGACACGTACGTGACGGCTCATGACAGCAGGGAGCCCCATTGTAGGCGCGCGCAGGCGGGTAAACCGTGATCAAGGATTGATATCTACGTTGGAATGCTGAAGGGACAGGGACCAAGATGGATAAAATGAGGCCGATTACAGGGTCCCGAAATCTAATGTGCAATCGTCCCACGATAAAGCCGCGACGAAAGCTTATTCGACTAGCGATCCAATGGCTGTTTCGTTATTGCAACCG